>CAUYSK010047921.1:0-39628 GCA_963575035.1 Avahi laniger
TACAACTAAAGGACACGGGGAGCACTAAAGGGAGGGAAGGGCACGCCTTTAACCTGTATTTGGGTGAGGCAAAGACATAAAGTGTAACTAGAATGTTTGTACCCTCACAATACCTTGGAATAAAAAAAAAAAAAAAGACAAAGTTTTCTCTCATAGAAAAACTGAACATAGTTATTGAATATAAAATCTTACAAAATAGCCCTGTGAATACAGATACTTTGTCTACTGAGTTACTTTTTCTCTGCAGTCATAGATATATTTAGCTATTGCAACTAAATGTGTTTCATTCATTAATATTTCATTTTCAGTTACAGTGACAATTGTTTCACCACAGGCTTTTAAGATTACAGTCATGAAATTGCATGCTATTCCAAAAAGATAAAATAGTTCCCCCATTAAGTGAAACTTGTTAAGTGTCATTTCCATAGCTTGCAAACCTCATAATTCTCATTGCATATCTAGCTGTCTTCCTCCATTTCTCAGCAGCAAATCATTAGTCAAGAAGTGGAGTGAGACCTCATTATCATTCACACCAAACTATTTTCACAAAATGTGTTAGAAGGAATTTACTGCTCTACACTGAAGCATTATCAAAGAGTTGGTATTGAACTATAATTTGTCAAGATAAATGAACGGGGTACATTTTGTGATATGATTGTCATTTTTAATCATTTTTGCTGGCTTGCTCACTAATTCACAAAATTCAGTAATTGGCAGTAGACTTCTTTCATATATATAAATTTGGCCTGGCCTTCTATAACTTCAGCGTACCAACAAACCTATAATTTTGTGGCTATTTTTAATATTTAAATTGTAAATATAAAGAATTATTTGTTTATTGAACAGTCTTTTGTTATCTTTGACATAACAACACAGTGTACATTAATAGAGGACATGTTTCTAATAACTAAGGGAAAATAATCTATTTCTGAAAATAAGTTTCTGTCTTCTAAGTTTAATTATATAAAATTAAGGTTTTCCAAATAATTACAAAAAAGTTAAATATAAGCAGGAAGCTGAATAAAATATGAAAGCTAACTGGCTAAATTCATTAATGTACAAAGAACATATAAATCCATAAGTTAAGGATTGAAAACTCAATATACAAATAGGAGAGGAAAAACAAAATATAAATGAAGAAAAGACTTGAAAAGATGATGAATCTTAATATAATTCAATAACGCAAAATAAAATAGCAATGAGGTATTATTATTCACCTAAGCAAAATTTTAAAATATACTCAGATTTGGTGAAAATGAGAAGAAACAGTCCCTCAGACATTGTTAATAAAAGTATAAAATCATACACTATTTTTTGAGAAATATTTGGGAAAATACAAAGGAAAAAAAATCTAAATATGCTTTCAAGCATAGTTTGGGTGCATTTAATTCATATACTATTAAGGTAAATTTGTGATTTGTACATGTTTTCATGTACGGAATGTCATTACTTGTTAGTATTGGCTCATTCTGGATAGTCAGATTCACACGAAATTCTACTTTTTAAAGGAGATGGCAAAACCAGAAATTTTAGTTTTACTTTAAACTTTTTTTTCTTTATTATATCCTAAATATATTACCTATTTGATAAAAATAGGATGGTTCTAAAGGTATTGATAATTTTTAAATGTCACTTTTCTACATTATAATGATCTTTCAAACCCCTGTTACCGTTTATGCTTAATGAGGAAAATAAATTTGACTCTGTGTTGTCCTAGCTCAAAGTTAAAATGGCAAGATAAGAATGGGCTATTTTTCTTCCATCTATAATGCCCAGAATGATCTAATGTTTACATGATTGCTACTTTAACCTTTACAAATATATAACATGTACATACAAAGCATTTACTCAAAACTCAAAATTATGTCACTTCCTAGCCACAGGGACAGAAACAATACTAAGAAGACTCTCTATTAAATAAGGTAATCCTTTGCAAGGTTGTCCTTACTGCATGAAATGAATAATGCGTTAACCATACCCTTATGACCTCAAACAATAAATGTAAAATTACCACTGGATGATCAGGCTCATTATTGGAGAATGTAATTAGACCTAATTACATCCCAGATTTATTTTCCCTAATTTTTCATTCTCTTGGTCTGTGTGCATATTGATTATGCCACATAATCATGAGCTTACTGATTTGTTGCTTTTTAATTGGTCTCTAGTGTTTCACTGATGTATATTTCTCTTCCTGATATCACTGTGGGCAGCTTTTTTTAATAATGCCTTTCCCATATTCCTTAGTACAATTGGCAATCAGGAAATGTTTCTTTAATGAAAACATGGCGAAGCAGGAGCAGTTTAGCATGGACTATTAAATCACTTAATTATACAGGCAAAATCAAATAGGGAAGATGAGATTCTGGTTGTCAATCAGATAATGGTAAAGGAAAATTAAGCTATAGTTGTATGGGGAAAGGTGAACCAAGGAATCTAGGTTCCATAGTAAGTGAGGAATGGCCACATAAAAGTAATTTTGAATTAATTTTATATATCTAGTCATAGGAGGATGTGTAAAATAATACTAGGTGTTTATATGGCTTATTTTTAAGCACAAAATATACATATTTTTATGATCTATAATAATATATACACAAAATCTTATAAGATCCTCTTATTGAAATGATGAGTTTCTCAGATTCAATGTTTCTCTGTTGATTCTATAGATGGAACTTAATTAAACTAAAAAGCTTCTGCATAGTAAAAGAAATAATCAACAGAGTAAATAGGAGAAAATATTCACAAACTATAGATCTGACTAAGGACTAATATCCAGAATCTATAAGGAACTCAAACAAATAAACAAAAAAAAAATTAAAGACTACATTAAAAAGTGGGTGAAGGATATGAAAAGACATTTTTCAAAACAAAAGAAACAAATGGCCAACAAATATGAAAAAATGCTCACCATCCCTAATCGACGGGGAGATGTATATTAAAACCACAATGAGATACCACCTTACCTCTTTCAGAATGGCCATTATTAAAAAGTTCAAAAACAAGAGATACTAGAGTGGATGCAGAGAGAAAGGAATGCTGATACACTGTTGGTGGGACTGCAAATTAGTACATCCTCTATGGAAAACAATATGGAGATTCCTCAAAGAACTAAAAGTAGACATACCATTTGATCCAGCAATCCCACTACTGGGTATTTACCCAAAAGAAAAAAAGTCATTTTATCAAAAAGACACTTGCACTAGAATGTTTATTACAGCATAATTCACAATCGCAAAGATGTGAAATCAACCCAAGTGCCCATCAACTCATGAGTAGATTAATAAAATGTGATATTAATATATATATATACCATAGAGTACTACCAAGCCATAAGAAAGATTGATGGATTAATAGCTTTTGTAACAACCAGGATGGAACTGGAGACACAGGATTTTTAGGATAGTTCTGAAATTATTCATGATACTGTAATGGTAGAACCATGTCATTATACATTTGTCCAAATCTATAGAACGCACAATACCAAGAGTGAACCATCATATAAACTATGGACTTTGGGTGATAACGTTGTGCTAATGAAGGTTCATCAGTTGTAACAAATGTACCACTCTGGTGGGGAATGTTAATAATAGAAGAAGCTAGGCATGTATAGGGACAGGTGTTTGTGAGAAATTTTTGTATCTTCCTCTCAATTTTGCTGTGAACCTAAAACTGATTTTTAAAGAAATTCTTTATTTAAAAAAATTTGAAGAAGTTGCATCTTACATGATCTATTTATATAACATTATTGAAATGACAAAATTATAGAAATAACTATAGATCTATAAAAGGGTAGATCTCATGTTAAGTGTTCTTACCACAAAAATAAAAACACAAAGGACACAGAGAACAGATTAGTGCTTGCCTGTAGTTAAGAAGAGGGCAAGGGTGAGCAGACAAGGATATGTTACGAAAGGGCAAGTAACTGATTCTTGTGGAGATAGGATTTTTCTGTACCTTAACTGTGCCACTATCAATATTCTGATTGTAAAATTGTATTAGACTTTTGCAATATCACCATTATGGGAAACTAGAGAAATGATACACAGTATATATCTGTATTATTTCTTACAATTGTATGTGAATCAATGATTATCTCAAAATTCAAAGTTTAATTTTTTTGTCCATTTTATTTTATTTTATTTTTATTTCAGGATATTATGAGGGTACAAACATTTTGGTTACATTTTATGTCTTTGCGTTACCCAAGTGAGGGTTAGAGGCATGTCCTTCTCCTCTACAATACTCACCGTGTCCTTTAGTTGTGAGTTTACTCCCCCAACCCCCTAATCCCTGGAGAATATTACTACCATGTGAGCACCATAGTGTTGATCAGCGTCAATTTGATGGCAAGTGCATGTGGAGCCCATTCTTCTGATCTTGTGATACCTCACTTCAGATACTGGATTCAAGCTCTATCCAGGAAAATATAAGAGGTGCTAGATCACTGTCATTTCTTATTATTGAGTAATATTCCATTGTATACATATACCAAATTTTAATAATCCACTCATGAACTGATGGGCACTTGGGTTTATGGCAGCACAATTCACTATTGCAAGCATGTGGAAACAAACCAAAGTTTAATTTTTTAAAGAAATAATTAAATGGCAAAAAAGAGAAGGAAAGCCTGCCACTTGTGAAAACCCAGAAGAACCTGGAGGACATACTTAGTAAAATAAGCCAGTTATAGGACAAACACTTTGTTTCCATTTATGTGTGATATCTATAATAGTTAAACTCATAGAAGCAGAGACTATAATATTAATAGTAGTTACCATGGGCTGGGAGTGGAAGAAACGGAGAGTGATTGTTCAATGAGTATAAAATTTAAGTTATGTTGGATGAATAAACTCTAGAGATTTGCTGTACAACATAGTGCCTAGGGTAGTCAATTCAGTAATATGCACTTCAAAATTTGTTAAAAGGGCAAATCTTATATTAAATGTTCTGACCACAAAAATAAAAACAAAAACAAAGGGACATAAGAGAACTTTGGGGGGTTCTTTGGATATGTCTATTACCTTGATTATGGTGATGGTATTAGGGTGTTCATGTATGTTCGAATTCATCAGATGATACATTAAATAAGTGCAGTTCTTTGTATATAAATTATACCTCAATGAAGTTTTCTTTAAAAGTAAAAAGTACTCATCAATAAGAAGAATCAAAAGAAGTTTTAAATTACATGGAAAGGACAGTAGCATGTAAACACTGCAATGTCCCAGAGTGATAATATCTCCTGTTTCTCATAATATAGTTCAGAAGGATCTGGATTGTCTTAATATTCCTTAGAACATCATAGTTTCTCCAATATTACTTACACTATGCAAAGTGGAACTGGTAAGAATTAAGTGACAAGCATATTAAACTCCCAGGTTAGATACATGCATGTTGGAGATTAGAAATTATACTTAAGAAAATTAAGGACTTCTTGCTTCTGTGAAATGTTTTAAGATCTAGTTGTCTGGAGAATGCTGATGATTATTGACTCTTGCACCATGTCCTACTACTAAGAAACAAAAGGACAGAACTTGGTACAAGTCTGAATTTAAAGGCTGTATGTACCACAATTGGGAGGACTACACCTATCTCCGTTTATCCAGACACTCAGAAGATGTCTACTTTTCAGTGATTCCAGAGAAAGAGAATCTCTCCAGCAAGTTAAGGCTGTAGGGCAAGCTTCCCTATTCCTCTGGCTACAAGATGCAGCAGGTCCAATGATCTTAAAGTTATCTGTGAACAGTAATGAAATTTCACAGATTTATGAAAAGCCTCAATAGGATAATTTCAATGTAGTCTCTTTAAATTCTGTAGATATTCCATGCTATTTATTTGAAAAAGAGTTTCTGGTTGGATCTGAATATCTGCAATAAGAAAGTCTAGGCAAGAGATACATGGATGGGTCTGTGAGATTGTTCACAAAATCACTAAAATTTTGTGTCCTTCTGTAGAGAAAGCTCTATGATTAAACAAACAATATGACTTGGCTTGTGAATTTCAGCAAGTACCCCCTTTCTTATATCATTGTCACCACAATGAGCTCATGAACAGAGTCTCCATGAAGATGAATATGTATACTACATACGAGCCCAACATCATGGACTTCTTACCAAGACTGAGCTATTTAATGAAAATCCTAACTGATTACCTATCAAGGAGAGTGACACTGAGCACTCAGTCTGGCACTATTTCTTAAGGAGATCACTCAGCACATTGTGGGGAGGGTATTTATATTACATTTCTATCCTGGAGAAGCTAGTAATTCATCCTTGCTGGCAGATACAACTATCACAAATATGGGTGTGCCTTCCCCAGTTACAATGCTTCTACTATTCCATTTTTCCATTTATAGAATGCTTGATCTGTGAGCATCTATGAGCACTCCCTACAATTTTGTCTAAGATAAATGGGCCCATGTGGGGGGAGGTAAAGTGGAAATGACAGCAATAGACCACTAGATTCATTGTCTTAACATGTACTTTATCACACAGAAACATCCCGCTGAATCCTAATAGAATGATGGAATATTCAGTTATGATGCAGTAGATGCACTGAATGAACACCCAATACATGGCACTGTGTTCTTATTAGATAGAATGTACAGGTCCAGGAGCAAAGGATTGGTTACTCTCATAGATTCACTTGTAATAGTGTTCCTGCTCCACCCCCAAACTTTGGGTCTTCTGGATTAGAAGTCTTGGTTCCCAGGACTATGACACTCCTGTGAGAACAAACAGAAGATCTTTTACTAAACTTGAAGCTGCAATTTCCACTTGGTCATTTTGGGTTACTCATGCCTTTGAACCAAAAGAAAAGAAAATATCATTTGGTAAGGAGGGGGTAATTCACTCAAAACATAATGAGAAGCTAACATTGCTTTCACATGTTAGAATCAGGAAAGAGTATGCACGGAATCCATAGGATACCAAGTGATAATGATGACTGGGCCAGTAAACACAGCCTGCTGAGGGCATGGAAATGAAGGGCTCAAACTAGCTGACTGAGGATGAGGGAAAGCTAGAGTAAGAAGTAGAGAAGTAAATTTTTGAATTTCGTTTACGAATTTCATTCACGAATTTCATTCAGAAGTGCCCCCGGTACTTCTGAAGCAGAGATAATTGTATAATAGTTTATTTCAATAGCCATAACATAACATATTAAATCTTCTTAGAGACTGCTATCTATCTTTCTGAAAGAGGATCTGGAATTACATGAGAAATTCTGAGTGGTGCAGGGGTGGACTCATGAGTATCTCTTATGCACATTGTAGATTCTATTTGCATAACTAATCATTTTTTTCATTTCTATGGCAATCAGTTTCATGTGAATTTTTACCAGGATCACACAGTTGTTAACCTGACATTACTATGGTCTCACTTCAGCCTTGCTTTGCACTCTTCTGGCTTGGTGCTCCAGAAATTTACAGTTGATGTCATAATGGAATACACCTTGGGAACTAGTTCAGAATTAAGACATGTGCAACCCAGATTTTTGGGGCAGTTAATGCCCTGTGAAGAAAACCTTTGATGAATAAGCAAGAAGAGCTGATGTTTAAATGCTTTTTCCTTTCTTCCCTGGACAGAGAATCATGTAGTTCCTCAAATGGTCTCAAGGGACTGAGCAAGTAGATACCCTAGCAGTGGCTAACTCAATAGCTTATCTTCAATTGGCTCTCAGTTCTTTCTGTTTTATTCTTCTGTCTTACTCACACTCTTTGAATGGTGAGTCTTAGTAAAATCCTTACATTTAACTGTTTGTTTTAGGCTCTGATTTCTGGGGAACATAAGCACAGACATATATCAATAAGGATGTTAATCATCAATATACTAAAAAGTAAAAGATATTAGAAATAACTAGCAATGGAAACATAACTGACTGAAATTCAGTATGTCTTAATTATGGAATGCTATTCAACTCATTAAAAGACTGAGCTAAATCTTCATAATCAGAAAGCATATGTAAATCATAGAAAAACAGATTAATGTGACTCAATTTCCATTCGAACCAAGCCAAACTATATATTGTACACATACTATTGTATAATGTGGAAACATAAGGAAGGCTAGACAACACATTATTTTGGAAGAATTTTTAAATTGATTCTTATTCTATATTAAAAAATTACACTTGTATATCTTTATGGAAAACAAAGTAGTTATTATAACTTTTCATACAATGTGGAATGATTTCATTAGGCAAATTGGTATATAAATCACCTCAAATATTAATTTTGTTATGAGAACATTAGATGTTTACTCTGTTAGTAGTATGATTATTAATAATTAATAGCTATATTCAGCACGTTGTGCAAGAGATCTCAAAAACAATCAGACATATTCCTCCTATCTAACTGAGGCTTTGTATTTGTATTCGTTGGCTGTCATTTCCCCATTTCTCTCAGCCTCTAGTGGCCACTATTCTATTTCAGCTCCTATGAGATCAATTGTTTTAATTTCCACATCTAAGGGAGACCATGCAGTGTTTGTCTTTCTGGGTTTGGCTTATTTCACTTAGCATAGTGTTCTTCAATTCCATCCATCTTGTTACAAAGGACAGAATTTCTTCCTTCTTTAAGTCCAGGTAACATTTCATTTTGTACATATACCACATTTTCTTTATTCATTTTTGCTTGATGGACACTTAGGTTGATTCTATACCTTGGCTATTGGGAATAATGCTACAATGAATTTAGGAGTACAGATATCTTCTTGGCAAACTGATTTCAAATCCTTTGGGTGAATATCCAGAAGTGGGATTCCCAGATCATATTGTAGTTCTATTTTTAGTTTTTTTGAGGAATCTCCATATTATTTTCTATAATAGTTGTATTAATGTACATTTCCACCAACAGTATATGAGGGATCTCTTGTCTTCACATCCTCACCAACACTTGTCTGTCTTTTTAATAGCACGAAGTCTAACAGAGTGAAGTGATATCTCATGGTGGTTTTAATTTGCATCCTCATAATGGTTAGTGATATTAAGAAGTTTTTAATTCTTTTATTCTTTAATTTTTTAATTTCTTAGCCATTCATATGTCTTCTTTTGAGAAAAAAACAACAGATTTTTAACATATGTTATCTAAGGAGGTGAAATGAGGAATCATTAACTTTTATTCATCTTTGAATTTATTTATTGTAAAAATAAGTAGGTTAAATCATAATTTAAAATTTTAAAATATAGAACAAAGGAAATAGCTGTACCATTCTGCTTATAGTTTTTATAAGATGAGAATTACTTTTATCCCTAAATTTTGCAAGGCAGTCATTGGAAGGAGTGTTTAAGATGGGAACAAAGTCGTGATTAGAGTGATATGAAGAGAAAATAAGAGGTGAGAAATTTTAAAAAATGGAGATAGTCTACTCTTTTGAGTAATTTTGCTTTAAAGGACAGTTGAAATGTAGGGAAGTTAGAAAGGAAAATAAATTCAAGGAAGAGAATTATTAAATTATTAAAATAAAAATTTATTTCATATTTTTATAAGAACCCTGGTGAGATTGGAAACATGATTTGAGAGGGATAAGAGAACCGCAGAGCAAATTCCTAGAGGAAGTCATTGAGCATGGGATCCAGTGCAAGAAAAGAGCTAAGAACTAAGAACTGTGTATGAAACATAAACGAGACATTTAATAGCATGGTACCATTTTTCAAAATCTATGTAACACTATTTTTAACATTACTGGGAAACCTTATGATTTAAGAAAATTAGGCATTAATTTGAATTCCATTTTTTCCAAGTCTCTTAAAAGAGCCACACATATATTAAATAATTAGTCTTTTTGACTAACATAATTATAGAAAGCGGCTGCTTTTAATATATCTCACAGCATATCATTTTAAGGAAATATTGGCTGCTGTCGTTTCCACTGCTTAGAAATATTGAAATCTTTTTTCAATTTCTTGTTAAGAAACACCTCAAGTTCTTTTTTTTTAAAAGCACTCCTTCACTTTAGCAGAATGATACATGGGAAACAATCTTTCCCATCTTGAAATACTAAATACCAGAGCTATTATTGAACAATTAAGTGTTTCCATTACTTTTTGTCTCTCAGATGGTTTTTTGTATCATTAATTCTTTAGTGCCAACAGAGTATTGTAATATTCTAAAATGCAACCCCTTTCCCAGTGATCTCATTAATCTCATGCCCACTGTGGTTAGAAAGCAAGGGGCTTTTATAATTGCAGATATTTCTGGTCCAGAGATGAGTTCTTTCATAAGATTTGTTTTCACTATTGTGATTATATAAAAGGACACTCTTCAGGAACATTGTATGGCATAGCATGATGGGTTCTGGGTAACTGATCTGCAAACATTGGTTCTGACAAAAGCTGGATCATTGGCTTGCCACATGAACTTGGAAATATCAGTTTCTTCCAGGAGAAATTCATATTTCTAAATTGGGAATTCTGCTAATAATGCTGTTCTAACTTGTATTGACAAAACTAAATAAGTGGATACATTATGTTTTTCAAAAAACATGAGGAAAATCTTTTCTATAAAAGAAAGCCATGACTTTCTGGCAAGCTTCCTGAACAAATTTTACATTTTTGACTCAAGTTAGGGCAATCCTATATAGTCTCTAGGAAATCTTTTTGGAGAAGAGGATAGAGCAATTATCAGTTTAGCATTTATGTTTTGGGTCCTCAAAATTAGGTCTTGTAAGCTGGGGATACTTTGGATATTCCATATGAGAACCAATAGTTGGAAGTACCCCCAAACGTAGAAGCCTAAAGATTGAAAAAATCATTTTCAACCCCAAACAAAAGCTTCTATAAATGAAAATCAATGGTTTTGAAAGTATCCTGGGAAATTGGCTTCAGGAAGATCTATCTGCAAATGGTTAGGAATAGGTACTCATATCACTAGCTCACTTCACTGATTTCCAAGTGAAGGACATAAGAATTATTGTCAGTACTATTTTCAGCACAGACATACATCCACCAACACTTGTGGAGAACCTGAGAGTGTTCATGTAGGTTGTACGTAAGCAGATGATATTTAGTAAGGTCTTGAAACAATTTGTGAAAGGAGGCAAACAACAAAGAATTTACCAGATAATTTTTTCTTGTTTTTTATTTCAAAGTATTACGAGGCTACAAATGTTTTTAATTACATGAATCTCTTTTGCAATGCTTGAGTGAGAGTTAAAAGTGTGCCTGTCACTCATAGAGTGTTCATCATACCACATCTTTTCAAAGTAAAAAACAGATATGACATAATTTAACTCACAATTCATGTTTCATTTCACATCCTCTTAATTCAGGATTAGATGGAAGATACATATTTAATTAATACTTAATGGAAGTAAACCTCATTGGATAACTTTTGATAAAAATAGGCTTACAGACTTCGGATGATTTTTTTTTTTTTTTTTTTGAGACAAGGTCTTGCTCTGTCTCCCAGGCTAGAGTGCTGTGGCATCAGCCTAGCTCACAGTAACCTCAACCCTCTGGGCTCAGGCAATCCTCCTGCCTCAGCCTCCCAAGTATCTGGGACTACAGGTATGCACCACCACACCCAGCTAATTCTTTCTATTTTTGTAGAGATGGGGTCTCCCTCTTGTTCAGGCTGGTCTCAAACTACTGACCTCAAGCAGTGTCCCCACCTTAACCTCCCAGAGTGCTAGCATTACAGGAATGAGCCTCTGGGCCTGGCTTAATATGTATCTGCAAAAGCTCATAATTTTCTTAAAAAAACATTACCATCCTAGCAATTATTTGAGACATATTTCCAAAAAATAATGAATTGAGTTAAATGAGACACATTTATTTCAAATTCTATACATTCACTCTTGATGGTATACTTTTGCTAATCATTTTATTTCAGATGTTTTTATCATTATCATAATTTTATACATAGACTATATTTATTATATTAGTGATGATGCTTAAATGATTTATTCTTTCTTATTCTTTTCAGGCAGCTACAGCATAGTAGGCATTTGTACTGAAAATGGGTAAAATATTCTATTCCAAAGACTGACTCTTTCCATAATGATTCAAATTTTCACTATTATAAGCATCTATGAGAAAAGTAGTACAGGCTGTTACAGAGGTGCAGATTTTTCAGGATGAAATAATTTAAAGTTTTCATGAATAAATAGAAAAATGCTTGAACATCAGGAAAAATAACATAGAATTTGCAGGGAAAAAAGGGATAACTGTGTGAAACACCTATGTACATACACCAATTAAAATTTGCTATTTTATCATTTTATTTATTAATAGTACTTTGATACTATTTACTTTAGGTAGGTAAACATTATGTAACTGCTATTTTTTTTGAAAACAATTTTTAAACCACTAAATAAATTACTACCTTAAAATGCTGCCATTATATTAAATGCATATAATTACTGAATTTAAACTGATTCCTTACACTTCTTAGGTATATTCTTTTGTCTATAAATTAAACATTTGACCTCCACACCATGCCAGCCTGGAGGAAGAATGATGATCTACTGTGTAGTTTCTGATAACTATTTTAGCAATAATTATATTTTAGAACCCCAAGCTCAAATTTATCTTTTTACATAGATTTATTAAGCTATAAATAATATTTTCTGCTGTGAAAGGATAGCTAACATTACATAAATTTAAATTTATAATATTTTAAATTGAAGTAAGAAACACAAATATTTGATAAAATTCTAAGGTTATCTTACTATTTTAGTGCATATAAAACTTTTATAGTTTTCCTTCAAAATGTACATATATCATGTGCTTACACATATATTCATAAAACAGTATTTCTTGTCTTGTTATGTGTTCAAAATGTTATATAAACATTGAACATGTATGAAGAATTTTGAGAAACTTTACCTTTCTTTAGTGAAACCAAAAGGATATTCTTCATATTCTTTCTTTCCTATGAATTTTTGAGTGACAAATAAAATAGTAATTACTTCTTTACTCTCCCACAATAGAGAAATTTGAACTCGTGTTGTGAAAAGCATTCAAATGACATATTTAGATTTAGTCATATACAATGTGTTATTTTGTGTTCAATTTTGGCACCAATAGCTATTAAATGGTAACTGGGAATTCTTTTCAATATTTAATATAACACTTCCATCAAAGAACTTGTTAGTGTTATTGATAATGAAAATTTAAATTTACTAATATTATAGTTCTGTCATTTGTCTCTTAACTTTTAATTTTTTGTAAACAAAGGCAAAAGATAAAAACTTCAAGAATGGTCATTGTGCAGGATGATAGAGTAGAAGAGAAACACTTGTTACTTTGACTAAGACAACACTCAGGAGGTAAATACTACTGGGAATCTTATTTTTTTCCTTAAGAATTAGCATGCCAAATAAATTACTGAGTCATAAGAATCTCTGGAGTGAAATGGAAAAAAAAATGCCAAATAAGTTAGCCATCCATGTAAAATAAAAATGCTTTTTACGTGTTCTTCAGGCACAGAGAGATACATAAAGTAGAAAAAACTTGTGTTTAGGAAACCTAGCCTTGCCTCTTTCTGCCCACAAACATCAAGTTCTCTCATACTAGCATCACAGATCTACACTCCTCTCTATCAAATCTATTCTTAAAATGTGACTTCAACCCCATCAATAGCCTTCGTGTTGCCAAAGTGAATGATCACTACTTTTCCCTCATATCACTCAACCTCTTATCCACACAGATGGCTCCTTTTTTCTTGAAACACTCTTCATTCTTGGATTCCACAAAACATCATGTCTCTGATTTTCCTAAATATCACTGGCCCTTCTTCAACAATTCCCTCTTCTGAATCCTTCTGTTATGACTGGCCTTTAAATGTAAGACTAAGGCACAATTTCATTTTAGCTCCTTAATTATCTATATTATTTCTTCGTGAACATGGCTTTAAATATTATTTATATTTAGCTGATTCATAATTGTCTACTTCAATCTCTAAGTTTCCCTTGAGGTTCAGACTCAAATATCCAGTTGCCTACTGTACACATCATTTGACTAAACAATAGTCAGCTCAAATTTAACATGTTGAATACAGGACATTTGATTCTTCCCATTAAATATCCCAAACCTGTAAGTATGCCCTGTTCTGGTCTTTCCCATTAAGGTAGATGGAACTAACTGGAAGATTAGGTAAAAAATCTTGGGACTTCTTGGAGAAGTCCTCCCTTCCTCCATCCTTAAATCTAGCTAACCAGTGAATTCTATTGACTTGATTTCCAAAATATATCTTGAATTCATACATTTCCCTCCATCTCCACTGTCAGCCCTCTTTCATCTCATTGTGAAACACTCATACTTGCACATCTCCGCATTTTCCCACTACAATTCATTCTTTAAAGAACAAACAGAATAATCTTTAAAAATAAGTCAAATCAAATGACTCCCTTGCTTAAAAACTTCCTCTTATGTTAGAATCAAATTCAGACTCTTTCCCATGGCTCATTTGTGAGTCTTACATACTTCATTCTTGTATATCTATTTAATGTTGTCTTCCAAATCTCTCTCTTCTTTCCCCATCTTCCAGACACGCTGGATTTCCTTCTGTTCTGTAAACATGCTAAGCTTGTTCTCATCTCAGTATCATTGAACTCAGTGTTCCTTCCACCTAGAATTCTCTTATTCAGACTTCTTAATGTTCAATTTTCAGTCCTGATTTCACCTCTCCAGTGATGCTCTCTCTGCCTCACCTACCTATGTTAGCCACAGCCTTACTCCATCTCCTTTATGGGAGAAGGGGCCTTGTCCATGTGGCTCATTTCTTAGGATGGCATCTGGAATCTAGTTGTTACTCAATAAACATCGATTGATTAATTCAATAAATATATTAGTGGAAGCTCTCCAAAAGTATTAGAAATGTATTTATCCTGAAGTATAAGCAACTGGGTGAAGAAACATTATAAAACTATTATTAAATTTTTAAAATTAAGAAATAAGTATTATTGACATTTTTACTATTAATATTAAGAGGAATTTGAGGAACCCTTCATGAAATGGTAGCAAGATCTGAGGGGGATGGGGGGACCATGTTTGCACCTAAAATAATATCCATAAGTAATTTCTTCTAAGCTTCTCTGTAAAAATATATTTAAAAGTTTCATTTTCACTTTCCATCATTTTCATTTACCAATTAGCTTCACTTTTTTATGGCATTTTATTTGTTAATACATGATTCACTTTTAGTTCATCAAATTGCCGTAAAAAATATCACATCAAGGAAAACAGCCTAAAATACCAATACAAAAATTAATTTAGAAATATTTGCATCTTCACGATTTGTAAACATGCTTTAAATACACACTATCAAGCATGGGAGTTACAAACAGTTAACCATGAACTACAGAGTTATAATTCTGCGAATGAATTCTTGAGGCACAAAAGCATGGGTCATATACTACAGATTTTAATATGAAACTCTTTTTACAGTTAAAGGAGTTCCACTGGAAAACTGAGAAGACAGGTTGTGAATTAATAGTCATAAAATGCATTGTTCTATGAACTCCATATTGAATTAATAAAAGAAATATGAGTCAGGCTGGTGAGAGAGGAAGGTATATTTTCAAGTTTAGTGAAGGAGTGTATCAGCATCATTTTTTAGAATTAGAAATGAATGCTGTAATTTTCTTCAGGCTATAATAACTGTTTTCAAAGAAAATATTTTTCCTCAAATGAGTAAAACCTGAGGCAGATAAAATATTGTAGTGTTGTAAATCCTAGGAAGTAGGCTGCTACCAGAGACAGATGGACAATCTGTTTTACTGTTTTACTCATTGTACCAATGTCACATACACATAATTTTAAACTAAACTTTTGATAGTCCCTTGGTAGAATCTTCAAAGCGACATGAGTTGAAGGATGATCGGAACTAGTCTCCTTATTTTACATGTGAGGATGCTGAGTCTGAAATAAGTTAAATGACAAATGGAGAGCATTAGATCTGGAATCAGACTAACTAGGCTGAATGTGACTTTTGCAAATTACTTAACTTCCCTAAACATGTTTCCTCATCTGTAAAGGAGAAATAATATCTACTTTGCAAATCGTTTTATAAGTAAATGAAGTTATATATATATATATATATATGTACACACACACACACACACCTACACACACGTGTGTGTGTGTGTGGATGTGTGTATGTAAAATGTATATAAAAAGTATAACACAATGGCTTATTGTATATTTATTAAATTATATCAATTTTTTGAGGCAGAGCCCAAGATACAACCCAGATCATTTAGTACTTTGTCCAGGTTTATTCCACATTACAGCAATGCTTTTCTGTCTATTTAATTATTAAATCTTCATTTCTTATTTTGTTGATAGGCTTAGTTTTTTCCTGTCCTCTTTTCTCTTAATTCTCTGCCTTTATAAGATACAATTAAACTAAGTTTTATCCAGAAAAGAAGTTGACAGGAAAGTATTAAACTAGCACCAGATCAGCTACAAAACTATGCAAAGATTCAGACTAAATACTTATACTTTAATACTCTTTAACTTGTACTTAATTTTTATTTTCTATTTCATTATTACAGAATTAATTTCACCAAGAATATTTTTAATTTTGTTTCGAAGCAATAAAGTACAATGTTTGTTATTATCCTTTTCAATTCTACCCCAAACAAGCTACATGAACCAAGTATAAATCAAATTTTCCGAGACTCAGGTTAATAAATTAATTTACATATTTGTACTCTATTATGTAAGCATTAACATTCATGACATCACACCTTGAGATAATCATTTGTTTTGTGTTACAGGGAAGTGTGACATATTTAAAATCCAGGTTTACAACCCAGTAGATGTGCAAAATGGAGATATTTTTAAAAATAAGGAAGTATAGCCCATAGAATTGTCACAGCTAATAGACACAGTAGAGTGGGATGTTAAGCCAACTTTCCAGATAAGCCAGGCAAGAAAGTAGTCAATATATGATAATTTCCTTAGAGGCCAGACTTTTGGTGATTTTCACTCTGTATTAAAATGATCAAACTATTTGACATCTCATATTTTTCCAGTTCTTTACATACATAAACTTAGTGAACTGACTCAACCCTTTAATTTTACACTTAACCAAACTGTGAATATTTAATCACTTCTTGTTATTGTGTCATAAAATATAGCATTCTCAATAAACAAACACTGACAAAGGAGAAGTCACAACTGGTATTACAAAAATACAAAACATCATCTTTGAATACTGTAAAAATCTCTGTGCCCCAAAACTTGAAAACATGGAGGAAATGGACAAATTCTTAGCAACATGCAACCTCCCTAGGCTCAATCAGGAAGAAATAATAGAATTCCTGAATAGACCAATATCAAGCACCAGAATTGAAATAGCAATAAAAAAATCTTCCAATAAAAAAAAGTCCTGGACCAGATGGGTTCACACCAAAATTTTACCAAACCTACAAAGAAGAACTGATATTGCAGAAATTATGCCACAACATTGAGAAGGTTGGAATCCTCCCCAACTCATTCTACAAAGTCAATATCACTTTGATAGCAAAGCCAGGAAAGGATACAATAAAAAAACTACAGACCAATATCCCAAATAAACATAGATGCAAAAATTCTCAATAAAATATTAGCACACTGAATTCAACTGTGCATCAAAAATATAATTCATTGTGACCAGATGGGCTTCATCCCAGAGACACAAGAATGGTTCAACATACGCAAATCTATAAATGTAATTCACCATGAAAATAAAAGCAAAAACAAAGCCTATATGATCCTCTCAATAGATTCAGAAAAGGCATTTGCCAAAATTCAGCACCTTTTTATGATAAGAGCTCTTAACAAAATAGGCATAGATGGGACATATCTCAAAATTATTAAAGGCATTTATGACAAACCCACAGCCAACATCACACTGAATTGAGAAAAACTGAAAGCATTCCTGCTTAGAACTGGAACCAGACAAGGTTGCCCACTGTCTCCACTTCTATTAAACATAGTGCTGGAAGTCCTTGCCAGAGCAATCAGACAAGGGAAGGAAATCAAAGGTATCCAAATGTGGGAAGAAGAAGTCAAGCCCTCCCTCTTTGGTGACCATATGATAATATATCTAGAAAACCCCAAAGATTCAACCAAGAGTCTCCTGGAATTGATAAATGAATTCACCAAAGTCTCATGATACAAAATCAGTGCACACAAACCTGTAGCTTTCATATATGCCAATAACAGTCAAGCTGAGAATCAAATCAAAGACACAATACCACTGAAATTATTTATTCGAAATAGCTTTTTCTAAAAATCAGATCTTGAAATTTTGGGAAGCAAAATTGGATTGTAATTTGCTTATAGGATGAGATCTTAGCTATACATTCCACTTCACTGAAAAATTTTAATATAAAGCTTCACTGTTTTTCTTGTTGGAAATGGTCCTTTTTTCTTTTCTTCATAAAGTTCATGCAAAATTTATAATTAAAGGTTTTCACATCCAAGGAAAAGTAAGATTGTGTCTGCATTAGGACATCAAATGTAAGACATCTGCAATCTCATTTTAATAATTCTTGAGTAGTTTGTGTCTTCTCTTCTTATTTTTTTCTCTTTTCTTTTTTCTATTGCTTATCCTCCTATGAATCTATTATTTTAAACTTAAAAGTCATTCACTTTAGAACTTTTATGTATGTTACTCTTCTTAAAATTTGGCTTTCGAGTATCATTTTCTTGAAACAAAGCTCCTGGACACTGAGTCGAGATGGGAGTTGTTATTCATTAACGTTATGATCTTTTTGTGGGCTATTGTTGACTTTGCTGTCAGATAACATGTTCTTATATATGGGAAATCTGACGAAATTTACAAGAAAAGGTGCAAGATGTAAAAATCAATACACAATCATGAATTGCATTTCTTTGTACCAGCAACAAAATTGGAAATTGAAACTAACAAAAAGTGTTATTTGAAATAACACCAAAAAATATAAAATAATTAGTGATATATACAACAAAATATATGCAAAACCTTACAATTGAAAACTCCAAAACATTGCTGAAGGAAAATAAAGATATAAAAATATGGAGAGATATTATATCTTCATAGGTGAAAAGGTTTAATATTGTTAAAGATGACAATTTTCCCCAAATTGATCTCTTGATTCAATGCAGTCCCACTCAAAATCCCAGTAGGATTTTTAGTAAAACTTGATGAGCTGGTTCTAAAATTCATACCAAAATGCAAAAGGACGAAGGTAATCAATACTACTTTGAACAAGAAAAACATGTTGAAAGATCAACACTACGTGATTTGCACACTACTATGAAGCTACTTATAATGACAGTGTGGTATTAGCATAAAGATAGCCAACTAGATTAATGTAAGAGTATACGAAGATGATTGATTTCCTGTAAAGCAAAGGTATAGAGGCATTTCAGTAGAGAAGGAATAGTCATTTCAACAAATGGTGCTGGAACAACTGCTTATCCATATGTAAAGAATATAGAATTTGGATCCATACTGTGCATCATACATCAAAAGTTACTTAAAATGGATCACACAGACTTAAATGTAAAATCTAAAACTATGAAATTTCTAAAATACAATATATGAGAAAATCTTCATACTCAGGTAGATAAAGATTTTAGCATAATCTATAAAAAATTACAATCTCTAAAAATGAATTGAGAAATTGACTTCATTAAATTAATAATTTTGCTCTTGAAAAATATTATTAATAAAATGTAAGGACAAGCCACACATGGGGAGAAGATATTTGCACTTCACACATCTGATAGAGGACTTGTTTTCACAAGTCCTATTATGTAAATAATAGGAAATCAAGCTAATTTTAAAAAATGGGGAAAGACTTCCATTTCAAAGAAGGAAAATGAATGGCCAGTAAGCCAATGATAAAATACACATTTCTGAAATGCAAATTAAAACCACAATGTGATCCCACTACTTCTCCATTAGAATGTCTAAAATGGAATAGACTGATCAGAATGTGGAGATACTGGAATACTTATGCACTTCTGATAGAAATGTAAAATGGTACAATTTTTTTGGAAAAAAATTGGGCAATTTCTTAAAATTTTAAACATTCACATAGCACATGCCCCAGCTGTTTTTCTTCTAGATATTTACACAAAAGTAATGAAAGTACTTGTCTATACCAAAATTCGCAATAGCCCCAAACTGAAAACAACCCAAATGTTCATCAGTAGGTGAATAGATGAATAAATTATGGAATATCTCTTCAGTGGAATACTGCTCAGCAATAAAGTGATAGAACTCTCGATGCATTCATTAACATGGATAAACAACAAAATAATTATGCCGAGTAAAAGAAGCCAGATAAAAGAGCACATGTTGTATTATTACATTTATATAAAATTCTAAAAATACAAAGAAATTAATATTAGCAGAAAGTAGATCAGTGTTTTCCTGGGTATGTAGATGATGGAGGTTTCCTAGGATACTTTCAAAGTCATTGATTTTCATTTGTATAAGCTTTTATTTTGTTTTGGAAGGGAGGAAATCCAAAAGAGCATGAGGAAACTTTTAGGGGTTAGTGATATGTTCACACTATTAATTTGGGGATCGTTTCACAGATATATATGTCAAAACATCAAATTGTACACTTTGTGTGGTTTATTTGTCAATAACACCTCAATAATGCCTCTAAAAATCAAGTTGAAAACAAAAGATATGAAGTATAAGACAGCATGAAGTAAAATTTCAGAAGCAAATAAAATTTAGAATGTAATTGCAGTGTCCAACGGAGAGCAATGTCTAGAACTTCCTACTCTTATTCATACCTTTGCTAATATATTTCCTCTCTCATTTGACCATACTAACTTGTTACTTGAATTAACATTTCCAGTGAAAAACAGACACTACTTTAAGATGTAGTCATTTTATAGTTAGTGATATCATCCTCCTAATTAGCCAGATTCGTTTTATTTTGACTTCTACCAATTAGCATAGTTCTTTCTTTCTAGAAACGTAATTAATTCTCTACTTTTTAAATAGATACATCTGAAAATAGTCGAAGGAGGCTATCATATACCCCTCAAACCATCCCTCTTATGATAAAAAATATACCCAGTTTATTCTGTCATTTTTGAGACATATTATTCCACCTTATTCATTTCATTCAGGATTCCCCTGAGTTTATTAGTGTCACTGTCAAAGTACAGAACCCAAAACTGAAAGCAATAATCTGAATTTAATATGATCAACACAGAGCACAAGGAGACTATAATCTCCTTTGTTCTGCACCATACAACAGCCTAAGATTGGATTATCTTTTCAGCAACAGTGTCGTGCTGTCAATTCCTGTTGAACTTGGAGCTAAATAAAACTTCATGTTTTTCTTTTTTCAGTAGAACTGCTATAAATCCTGTTTTCCACTTTTTATTTATCTAAAACCAACTGACCAAAATGTAGAAATTTGGATTTGCTTCTATAAAATTACTACTTGTTTTATGCTTCTTTTTTATGCCTATTGAGATCATTTTGAATCCAATATTTTCATCTACTATTTTTATAGTTCTTCTTTGCTTTGGGGAATTCACAAATCTCATACATAACATTTTATTTCATGTGCTTTCCTTCAGTCTTATATTCCTCTTTGGCTACTAATTTACTTTTCACCTTCACCTCACAATTACAGTAGACCTAAGTTATTTACTGCTCAATGTACCTTTCTTTAAGAACTAATTTCTTCTTTTCTGTCGAACTGGCAATTTTAGCAAACCACTCCACCTCCTCTATAGAAGATATAATCTTTACTGGTGAATTTGAATCCTCTGTTTCCAAGGTAACTATTATCAATTAATGAATTGATGCAGTATCTATACTGGGCCAATAAGAATCCTCTGCAAGAATTTTACACTAAATTTAGAGTTGTGCACTAAAATATACATTTAGGTCAAAATACTGGGAGAATGTGATCATTGTATTAACAAAAAAGATGGAAACCTGTTGGGATTAGGATATCGTAAGACCAATTCACAGTCACAGGCAGTTGAAGGGAAGAAAAAAGATGTGACAACTTGGGTTAACCTTTGGATCCCACCATAACTAAAGCCACAATCATGGCTTAACATCCTTGTAACATTAGCTGATTAATTATGTTTTTATGTGAGATACTTTTAATTGGATGTTATATAACTTCACTTTTTTTTGCTGTTGTTAATTTTTAAAAATAAAAGTAATATATTTTTTGTTGTAGGAAGTTAGAAAGTATGGCAAAGCAAAATTTATCTGTATAAAAATATCTAATACTATATTATAAATATAGGCCCTAAATGAACAATTACTTTTTATTCGTTAACTCTATGGATAGTCAGATGAATGTCAGGTGTAGCATACAATGTCAGTGGTGTAGTTCTGCTCTTCTAAAACCTAAAATTCCAGGCATGCTTTGCACAGACTGAATATATATTTTTGTAACTCATTATACAAATAACCTTTTTCTTTACTTTTGTTTTTTCCTTCTAAAAGCAAAGTAATAAATACTCAAAATTCATCATATTCCAATTATTTTACCATAGTCTATGCTCCTGAGATTATTGATATCTGCATAATAGAAATACTATATAGTGTATGCTTCCGTGTATCTCTTCCCAACTTTCATTCAGTGACTTCACAATAAATGGTATCAGCCATGATAGGAGTTTTTACAACATATACAATGGAAAACACTACAAATCAGCCTCTCTCCCACCCACCTGGTTATTAATAACTTAGCAATACAACAAGGAGTAAAACCATAGAAATAGAAAGCATAATGTGCTACTATGTACCATTTGGTCCTTATATTTTAAATATGTAAACTCATTTAAATCTCAAAAAAACACTGTGAGCCAGGAACTATCTCTATCCTCATTTCACAGGTGAGAAAGCTAAGGTACAAAGAGGTAAATGACTCCTCTGAGATCGCACAATTAGTAAATTGCAAACTGACCATGTGAAAAATTCTCATCTGTCATTTCGTAGCATTATGCAAGAACATTTATGACTCATACTAACACTCATAGTGAGAATGGTATTTTACATTTGTATAGGATTGGACACACATTTCTCTAATTTGAATATTTGAAAGGACTTGCCAGACTCCATAGAACCTACTCATAAAAGGCTTTCGTTTCCATCCCTTTCTAGCTTGAACACTCAAAGGAAAAACCAACAAGAAAAAGACACTTGAGAAATTATAATTAGCTTCTAAAAGGATAATCCTATAACAATTTAAGGATTTCATATCACTGAAATTTTCAATAAATTTTAGGGAATGATATCTCTAAAATAAGATGATACAGCTGAAATCACTTTAAAAGTTAGAAAGCATTATGAAATGAAAAAACAATCACCATTATGATTATTTATTACTTAAAAATAGTTGAGCTGATGTTTAGCTTGGAAGCTATTGAAATAAGCTCAGGAAGGATTTGCTGGAATCCTTTTTATACTAATAGGATCTAGGTTCACATGTCAATACATAGGTAATTTGAAGCCAATAGAATAATTGGTAACTTTGAAGTTTTAAAACAATAGTAAAACAGCCAGGATTAAATAAATGAAACCTTTTATTAGTTGAATTTTTAAGAGAATAAAGTATAAAATATATAAAATAATGTTCTCTTTAAACACATCTAAGAACCATTGGTATTTTAATTATGAATTCAAATACTAAAATAGTAATAATCGACAACATTTATTGAGTTCTTGCTTTTTCAATCACTGTTCTAATTATTTTAGGTACATTTATTTCTTTTAATTCTAGAACAACCTTCTGTACTATATAAACTGTTCTAATCACCACTTCACAGATTAAAAAATGGAGGCACAGAGAGGTTATATAATTCAGACAGGGCTGAATGATAGTATTAATATTCACTATTTATTGAACAGTTATACTCTGAAGGTCACATTTATTAATTGAGTACTTCACATGTATTAATTCAGCTCATGCTCGCCACAACACGGTGAGGTAGGTATTATTAGTATTTTCATTTTACAGATGTGGCCCAGAAGATTATATAATTTGCTTGAAATCACATGCCTTCTAAATGGCAAAACAACTGACACCAGAGGCCTCACCGTTAAGCCTTATAACAAGCAGCTCCTCGTCTGTACCTTATGGCTAGAAAGTGATAGTGTCAGGGTGAAAATCTAGGCAGGCTACTCTGTGTTCTTAATCATTACACTGCATTTATTTATAAATGCCCACCAACCACCAGACTCTGAGTAGAGATGAGTCCCTGCTCTCTAAGAAATCACATCAAATGGGAGAGACTGATCTGCTACACACATTTCATTTACCCTCAAAGTTTTAAGACGCTTGTGTCATACATCTCATTTAAGTCATTTGGTTTTTGTGATCTCTGATTTTACTTTGAGTGATTCTCAAATTTCTAATAATATCCATCTTTGCTGTCTTCATCATTATATTAATAATAATCACAAGAATTTATTTACTCATGCTATAGGGGAGATGCCTTATGTTCATGATGGACAAGAATTATTTCATTCAGTTCCCTCCACAAAACAATGATGCATAGGAGTACAGGGAAAAGGGATATAGAGGACCTAGGCCCTCAGTGACACTTTATGGGGTATGACAAAGATTATTCAGTCTTTGTGGGCTCTAATCCAGTGGCAGAGGGGTTACAGACACAGTACATTGGTGCTTGGAGTTATTAATATTTACTTACACTTGGCCATCTGGTGAAGCAGATCATATTTTCTTTACCATTTTATAGATTAGAGCCGTAGGGCTCAGTGAAGTTAAGCAGATGGGCTAAGGTATGATAAATTCAGTAATAGAACCCAATGTACTCCCTGAAATCTACCAGGATCCCTCTATTTTGTCTTACTTCTGGTAGACTAATTTATGTTTAACAGTTGGCTAGAGAAGATGTCTGTAACTTCTATGTTCAGGTACATACAAGAAGTTACTTTGGATTATATGTGATTGAATGGGGCTTCAAATCCACTAGTGTGCATTGTTGCCTGCTTTGTCAAAGATCACTTGGGTGTAGGTAGATGGTTTTATATCTGGGTTCTCTATTCTGTTCCATTGGTTTATATTTCTATATTGGTACCAATACCACGGTGTTTTGATTACTATAGACTTGCAGTGTAGTTTGAGGTCTGGTAATGTGATGCCTCCAGATTTGTTCTTTTTGCTTAAGATTGCTTTGGCTATTTGGGCTCTTTTCTGGTACCAAACGAAGCATAACATTATTTTTTCTAGATCTGTGAACCATAACTTTGGTATTTTGATGAGGATTGCATTGAACCTGTAAATCATTTTGAGTAGTATGGACATTTTAACAATGTTAATTTTACTGATCCATGAGGATGATATGTTTTTCCATTTGTTTGTGTCATTTGTGATTTCTTTCCTCAGTGTTGTGTAGTTCTCCTTGTAGAGATATTTCACCTCCTTGGTTAAATATATAACTAAGTATTTTATTTTCTTTATCGTTATTGTGAATGGTATTGTTTTATAGTTTTGTGAATAGTTTATAGTTATTGTGAATCTTTAATTTGACTCTGAGCTTAACTGTTATTGGTATATAGAAATGCTACTGATCTATGTACAATGATTTTTTAACCTGAGACTTTGCTAAATTTATCAATTCCAGGAGTCTCCTGATGGAGTCTTTGGGGTTTTCTAAATATAAGATTATATCATCACTGAAAAGCATTACTTTGACCTTTTCTTTCCCAGTTGGATATACTTTCTTTCTTTTTCTTGCCTGATTGCTTTGGCTAGAATTTCTAGCACTATGTTGAATAAAAGTGGTGACAGTGGGCACCTTTGTCTTGTTTCAATTCTTAGGGGGAATTTTTTTCAACTCTTCGTCATTCAACATGATTTTGGCGGTGCATTTGTCATATATGGCTTTTATAATTTGAGATATGTTCCTTCTATGTTTAGTTTGTTGAAGGTTTTTATCATTAAAGGAAGCTGGATTTTGTTTAATGCTTTGTCTGCATCTATTGAGATGATCATATGGTCTTTGTTTTTGCTTCTGTTTAAGTGGTGAATCACATTTATTGATTTATGTATGTTGAACGATCCTTATATCCCTGGGATGGAGCCCTCTTGGTCATGACGGATTATTTTTTTTGATGTGCTGTTAAATTCAGTTTGCTAGTATTTTATCAAGGATTTTTGCATCTATATTCAGAAAAGATACCAGGTGATAGTTTTTTGTTGTTGTTGTTTTGTCCTTTCCTGGCCTTGGGATCAAGGTGATACTGGCTTCATAGAATGAGTTGAGGAGAATTCATTCCTTCACAATATTATGAAATAATTTCTGTGGTATAGGTACCAGCTCTTCTTTGTAGTTCTGGTAGAATTGGCTTTGAATTCATCTGGCTTGGGGCTTTTATTTTGTTGGAAGATTTTTATTGTTACTTTGATCTCACTGCTCATTATTGGTCTGTTCAGAAGTTCTATTTATTCCTGGTTGAGTCTTGGGAGGTTTTATTTTCCCAGGAATTTGTCCATTTACTCTACATTTTCTAGTTAATGTGCATAGAGATTTTTGTATTATTCATGGATAATGTTTTACATTTCTGTGATATCAATTGTAATTCTCATTTTTCATTTCTAATTGATCTTATTTGGATAAGTTCTTTTATATTCCTGCTTAATCTGGCAAGAGGTCTATCAGTTTTGTTTATATTTTCAAAGAACCAACTTTTTGTTTCATTGATCCTTTGTAGTTCTGTTTTTTTTCATTTCATTTAGTTCTGCTCTTACCTTCTTTGTTTCTTTTCTTCTGCTGGCTTTGGATTTGGTTTTCTCTCCTTTTCTAGTTCCTTTAGATGTGACATCAGATCGTTAATTTGTGATCATTCTGTATTTTTGATGTAGACATTTAAGGCTATGAATTTTCCCCTGAGGAATGTTTTTGCTGAGTTTTATAGATTTTCATAGCTTATGTCCCCTTTGATGTTCGGTTCAAAGAATCTTTTGATTTCTATCTTAATTTGAAAGTCTCAGGTCAGTTGGCATTCTGGGCTGCAGGTGGTTAGGGAGGTACAGGGGAACAAAACGGTTTGAATCAAAGAGAGCTGGCACTCCAGCTCCTCTGGTCCCTCTCCCTGGAAAGAAGTCTACATGTAATGTCCACGCTCTGGGGTCACACAAGTTTTCTGGGTCCTCCCACAGTCTGGGCAGACATTGGGAACTGCCTGTGTAATGTGCAACTGCCCAGGTAATGTGAAAACTGAAGGGCTGGAGCTCCCCGAAGTGGTCAGACACTTTTACTTTGTATTAAATATCACATACAATAAGTAACTCAGGAATCTATTGATGATCTAAACATAAAACCTAAAACTATAAAAATGCTAGAAGAAAATATAGAGAATAACCTTCAAAACATTAGACTTGGCAATGATTTTTTTGGATATGACATTAAAATCACAGACAACAATTAGAAATAAATGAATAGGACTACATCAAACTTTAAAACACCTGTGCATCAAAAGAAACAATCAACAGAGCGAAAAAACCAACATACAGAGCAAGAGAAAATGTTTTCAAATCGTATATCTGATAAAGGATCAAACTTCAGAATATATGAAGAACTACAACTCAACCAAAATATCAAATAACCTAATTTAAAAATGGGCAAAGGATCTGAGTAGACATTTCTCAAAAGAAGACATACAAATGACCATAAAGCATATGAGAAGATGCTCTATGTCACTAATTATTACAGAAATGTAAATCTAAACCACAATGAGATATCGCCTCACCCCCATTAAAATGGTCACTATTGAAAAACATAACTCTTGGGAGGATACGGATAAAGTTGAACCCTGTATACAATAGGTAGGAATGTAAAGTGGCACAGCCACTATATAAATATTATGGCAATTTTTCAAATAATTAAAAATAGAATTATCATATGATCCACCAATCCCACTTCTGGGTATATATTCAGAATAATTGAAAACAGGATTGCAAAGACATATTTGCACACCAGTGTTCACTGAAGCATTATTCACAGTAGCCAAGAGGTAGAGGCAACCCACAAATGAATGGATAAACTAGTGTCTACCGAGGAGTGAATGGATAAACAAAATGCAAACATATATAGAATGGAATATTATTCAGCCTTAAAAAGAAAAGAAAATTCTGACACATGCAACAATATGGATGAACCTGGAGGACATTATGTTAAATAAAATAAACCAGTCACCAAAAGATAAACACTACATGATACTACTTATTTGAAGAATCAAAAGTAGCCAAACTAGTAGAAATAGAAAATAGAATGGTAGTTGTCAGGGGCTGGGGAAGGGGCAATGGGAGTTCTTGTTCAATGAGTGTAGAGTTTCAGTTTTGTAAATAAAAAAGTTTTAGAAATCTGTTGCACAACATCTTGAATATAGTTAATATTTACTAAACTGTATGCTTAAAAATTTCTCTTTTATGTGTTTTTTACCAAAATTAAATTTAAAAAATTTAAATGTGATTTTCTGATAAATGCAATATTTTGATGTTAATCTTGGCCTCTAGGAATTGTCATATCATAATTTTCACAATGCTATACTCTAGAGAAGTGTTTCTTAATGTGTTGTCTAAGGACCCATGGGGCTCCCCAAGATCTTTCCAGAGGATCTGTGGAGTCAAAATTATTTTCAAGTATACTAAAATGTTAGTTGCCATTTTTATGCTTTTTCTGTCTCAAGCGAACAGTGTAGGCTATATGGCAAATCCACAATTATCTGAGAGGGCTATTAAAATACTCTTTTCTTTCAACTATATATCTATGTGAAGCTGGGATTTCTTCATATTCTTCAATCAAAACAACCTATGTGGACCATAGTGAGTGAAAAACCAGATATGAGAATCCAATTGTTTTCTATTAAGCCAGACATTAAATAGATATACAATAATGTAAAAAATGTCACTTTTACCTTTATAGATTGGGGGAAAAAATCTATTTTATTTTTCTAAATAAATAAATAGTTATTTACATAAAATATATCGCCATATACAATGTTTGTTTTGGTTTATTATAATCATGTATTAGTCATCATGAATAGTTTTTTATTTAAAAATGAATCATTAATGAACAACAATGTGGATATACTTAACAATACTGAATTATACACTTAAAAATGGTTAAGATGGTAAATTTTATGTCTATTTTACTATGTTTAGAAATAAAAAATAAATTAAAAACTTTTAAAATTTCTTATATTTTATTTCTAACATTACAGATATCAATAGATATAAGCCACATAAACAAAAGCTCCTTGATGTCCTTACTAATTTTTGAATGTGTGAAAGTGTTTTGAGAGCAAAAGTTTGAAAAATGCAGCTCTAGACATTCTTGCTATTTTAGCTATTATTAAATTACAATTAAAATATATTACAAAAATGGAAAGAGGCACAGTTCCTTCAGAAGAATTTAATAATTGTCTTGTAACAAATGAAAATTGATTTTTTTATTTATCATTTCAATTTGTAAGCAAAGATTACAACAGCTGTATCAGCAGCAACAAAAATAGCTGGCATGCTTAGCAATTAGTGTTTCCATTGTCGCATTGCACAATTCGAGGTTTTTTTCATGTATTCATAATGTGCATCGTCCATTAAGTTTTCATGGATGACATAGATGAGATATAAAGTTCTTCAAAAAAGAGAAAATGGGATGATCCCCTCAATAAACACAACAAATTTCAGCCTTTAAATAAGTAGTTGTACATGTGGCGTGTAATAGATCTGAATTTCTCATCTATTTTACCTTTACACTGTGATCTCAGCAAGTAGCAATTTTCTTTCATATAGCTTCAAAACAATACTACTGCTATTATAACACAAGGGGCTGAGAATGAGAAAATGACAACAGCCTATTTCTCACTGCCTTGGTAAAGACACATAATTGTTAACAATTGTTTTTTATATTGCATACTAGTTGTGTTCGTCTTAATTTGGTGTCTGAAAATAAAATATCTCTTCCCGAGGCAACCTAAAAGAATTACAGTTATAGAATTTTGAAAAATATCTTTTTATTTTTATTTTTTAAAAATAAATAATACATGGGCGATGTGGGTGTTCAAAGTGGTGCATAGGTGGTGGCACTCCAAAGCAGTTTTATGAGCCCTGTGAATTCTTTTACAGCTTTATCTAGGCCACTCACTTTTCTCTTCCCAGTTTCCTTTGTCCTCTGTTAACAAAATCTGTGTTATCTAGCAGTAGGGTGGTTCCTATGGCTGGTGGTTCTCTTACAACAAAGTTTTACAATATTTTTTCTAGTAAAGGCACACATAGTAAATATATTTGGCTTTACAAGCTGGGCAAACTCCATGGCCACTATTCAACTTTGCAATTGCATGGTGAAAACCACCATAAGCAGTACATAAATGAATGTTTGTGGCTGTGTTTCAATAAAACTTTATTTACAAAAAAAAAGGTCTGGGCGGGGCAGGTTTGGCCCATGGGCCATAGTTTAAGTACACTTGTCTTAGAACATTGCTTCCCGTTCCGTCTCTATCAGTAATTCAATGCGTGAGGCAATTAAGCCATTGTGTGTTTGCGTGGCGGCAGGATTGTTTAATTTATGATAGTAACAATAAACTATTGTGGACATGTGTAAAAATTTTTTAAACATATCTAAAATTCTGTGGCTTATTGTTCACAAAATTCTCTCCTACTCCTTTTGGATTTTCGTCCCAGAAACATGAAATTTTCCAGCTCACATATTTAGGCTGGTTTGGATTTTGGTTAGTTTAACCCTGCAATGATAACGACAACCCAATTTATGAAGATTACTTTGTAAACCCGTCAAGTTTGAAAAAACTTTTTTCTCCTATCTTCTATACTTGCTAAAGGTCACATAGAAAATGGAATTTCACAGATTCCAGCCCACTTTGAAGTATACCCTGTAGTAAGCAAATCCCCCACAGTCATAAACACTGTTCTAGTGTTGTCATTTAGAAATTTACTGCATTTCACAGTCCAATGGCTCAGTAAAAGCAATTTTTATTTTTACCTCCTGTATCACCCTGTGTGAAAATCTTTCCATGTCAGAGAGACAGTAGGAGGCAAACATTAAAATACTTTCTTTTACTTTACGGTTAGAAAACCAGGCTTCAAAACACTATCTCAAAATGTTGACAGCTGAAGAACTAGTAGGAGGTAACCTAAGAGCAGGTTATTATACAGCAGTAAGTGTTAACACATTAAAATATTCTTAATAGTGATGAATATAAATTGTTAACAAAACTCTGAATTTTGTCACTCAAATATTTTTAAGATTTATTTTCCTATTTCTACCTCTTTTTATCTTTCTTTAATGTTCTTCACTTCCTATTCTTCTCTACCATCTCAAACTATTTTTCTTACATTATCATTAACAAGGATTCTGTAAGTGTATGTAAAAGTACCCGTGTTCACAAACTGGGAGGAAATGCAAAGTCCACTGAGGGCTGGGAATAGGAGTTTGATTTTTGAAACTGCTATAGAAATCAATTTTCTGTTCTCCCTTTGTTTTCATTCTATCTGTAGTCCTTCTCTGATCTTTCTCCAATTTATTCAAACTCTGATGATCAAAGCTAACAAGATTCCTTTTTTTTCTATTTTATCACATGTAAGTGTCCTTTCATATCTTTCATGGCCATCACTAATTTAGTTCCACCATAATTAGTCAGTCCAGAAATATTTCCCCTATTCAAGACATACAAGGAACCTTGTTCTCTAAGACTTTCATTTCTACCATGTCTTTGCTCTTATTGAACCATTTGTCAATAATAAGGCAACAATTCAGTCTATCCACCTGCCAAAACCTAGTGCAAATGTCAAATCCTGTGGGTGTATTTTCTATCTACTTCATAATTTCTGTCCCTCCTCATCTCAAAAGTTTCTCGCTAGGAGTTAAAGCCAAAGTTCTTACAATGATCGACAGGTCCCTGCATGATCGGGCTCTCTGCTGTCTTTCTGACTTCATCATCTAATAGTCTCTCTTCAGTCACTCCACTCCCACTGTTCTGCCACCTCCATCCTGGAACATACTCCTGCCATGAGACTGTTGTGTTTTACTTCTGCTCTTCCTAGAATGTTCTTTCCCAGTTATTTGTATGACCAATTCAGTATTTTCACTTCCTTCAGATGTCTACTCACGTGAATCTTTCACTAGACACTCCATCAACTTCCTTATCCCCCTCTAGTTGACATTTCATATACCTTTTTCCTCTTTATTGTTTCTATTTAGTATTCTTTAAACTTTAATATATTACTTATTTACCTTGCTTCTTGTCTGCTCCACTACACTATAAGCCACGTGAGAGCAGATATTTTCATTAGTTTTATTCAGTATTCTATGCCCAACTCCTAGAAGAATACCAGAAACTTGAAGTACTCCATAAATATTTGCTAAAAAAATGAAAATCAAGAGCATATGATTTAGAATTTTATATTTTACCTTGTTTCTCTGGCCCTTATTATTCCCTGCATGATACTAATCTGCCCCAGTTAGATTGTAGGGCATGACCTGGGTTTCATCTTTGTCTGTGTTCCCAAAACACCTACAACAGTGCCAAGAATTTTGAAGGAATTCAATACACATAGGTTTTTATTAAGATCTTAATATATTGATATGGAAAGAGTATAAATTTACCAAAAACAGGGTAAGCCCACTGTTTGGTTCTGAGAGTTTCTGGGAAATATATTTTTGGTTATCATGAAGAAATAAAGAACCAAGTTCTACTTACTACCTATTTAAATACCACCTCGTCTAGAAAACTCAGCATATCTCAAAATGTAAGGAAGACAAAAGTAAGTAGATCAATAGAAAATTACACCTTTTACAAAAATTTATGTCAATATTTGATTCAGAGTGAAGATAACATCATGCAATATTAAATAAAATATCCTCTTACCTCTTTCAGAGGCTGTGTCTCTTTTACTGTACTCAAACTTACGTTTTGTTTGTGCAGAAGTCCTCAAATTGTACACAGTGACCTTGATCTAGCAGTTAGAATCTGTGCTTTAAAACATGTACAGTAGCCAGTGCAATAATAAATCATTTCAAATTAGTACAGTAGTGACTAGCAAGCAACCCCCAGAAGTTAGAAATCTGTGGGTCCAAACTCACAAAGCTCCTGCTGAGAATGTTGAATTGTCTACAATTTAGCTGTTAAAATCATTTTGTCTTCATATAGCTATATTGCGGATGAAGGCTTACCATCATCACCTGAGCTGAATCAGCTATCCATGGAAACTTGGCTGTTTGCCAAGCAGATCTTCCAAAATCAGATCCAAGATGAGGGCATTGCTGCTGTGATGTGTTTTTTTAAAAGGAGAGCTATGACTCTGTAAGTCAAATACAAAATAATACATGTATTTTGGCACCAATTAGAATTATCTCACAAAGAAGCGAGATTCAGAACTGAATAAAGGGAGCCTGAGAAGAGAAGCTAGCACACATGCACATACACACGCACACACACACACATACACAATTACCCACATTACTTTGAATTGTTACAAATCAGATATCTCAGTTTTATCTCATTGTCTGACCACAACACTCAGTCCTTTGACCTCTTAGACATCACTTCCTGAGTAATTCTCTTTCAATTTCACAACACCAATTCTTCTCTTCCTCTATTTTCCCTCAATATGTAAAATGGTTCTGATCTCACATGTTTTGGCTTAGCCTACTTTTCTGAAATATTGCTCATGAATACAACAATATTGTATTCCTGCCATTTCACTGCAATTGCCTGCAAAATTGCAATTGTGATTTAATCCCACAGTCCTTTTCTTCATGCCTAGGCAGTTTCCTAAACTTTGCTAAAAAAATTAAATTTTTTAAAGAAATCAACCCTGTATATATTGATGACACCAAAAAATAATGGTTTTCAGATAGAGTTCAATGCTAATATCTACTTAACAATACATTTATTTGTCCTTAGCTCCATCTTTCATTCCTCTCACTGATCATTCCTTTTTTCATAATCTTATCCTGCTTATCAATCTTATCCTGCTCCTTTTGGTAACTTAATTTTACTTCAAGGAGAAAATTGAAACAAACAGGAGTAGATATTTTCAATTTCCTGTCACTTAACTTTATCCATATTTTTCTTCTTTCTTCTAGCCTTACACTATGAAAAATCACTTCTGTGCAAGGCCAGTTACCCCATTCTCACTGGGTCAGAGAGATTCAGTCTTTTCCCAAGGCAATGCTCCATTAGGTATTTCTTCTCCCTTTCTAATTCTCCCTACTGGCTCTATCAACTCAGCCTTTAATCTTGTTTTTTCGAGATCCTATGCTATTCACCTAAGCATCTCCAACTCATAGCTAAATTTTATAAAGAAGTATTACTCACCCCCTAACCCTCTATCTTCTCTCCTTTCCTTCTATTTGTTTTTTAATCAGCTGAAATTACTTTCTTCTTCCACCCCTTTCCACTCCCTGGAAACCTTTCTAGAAATGAAACTAGGATCTCTGTGTGCTAAAGTCAATGGATACTTTAAAGACTTGAATTCATTTGAGATTCTTTGTCTCCGGTATTTCTTGGGTTCTGAGTCCCCACTGTTCCCTTTAGATCTTCAATTATCAGTCTTCTTCACACGATCTTTCCATGATGTCTCATCAAACCATCCCAAACCTCAAACCTCTCTCAAAGCATGTTATTCCTGAGGTTACTTTTTCCATTGCATTGGCTAATTATCCATTCCCTACCCTAATTCTATACTATGCATATTATGCCACTTTCCCAGTGAAGAGTATTTTTTATTTCTCCTGATCTTTCACTTGATTATTAACTCTTGAATGCTATTTACTAAAATATTATATTAAAGTTCTTTGTGTCAATCTTACTCAGATAAATTATAGATACTTGGGTGGAAGATACCTGGCTGTGTTTATCTCTGTTTACCCTATAACACCTTGGACATAAACAGTGCTCAATAAATTAAATTATATGGAAGTCTCATATACTCCTTGTGGTTTAGCCTACATTTTTAAAGGCTAAGCATCACCTAAAACTCCCAAGAAACATAGTAATTGCATTGCATGACATTGCTATTTTTGGACACCCTCAAGGACACTCTTATGATGTTACCAGGCACTCTATCTTCCTTCTCACTGAAAGTTTTCTTCCCTTAAAGTCATATTATCCAGCATATCTTTATTAAAAGAGAAGGTACTTTAGTATCCATAAAATCACTTTTTTAAAGATTTTTGCTTTAGAAACCTACTTAGAATTTACTTGCCTGCCAAGAACTTGGGAAGAAACTTTTCACGTTTTCTTTGCATTTCAAAGGAGCAGAGAATTTGTGATTGAATGTCAGTATGAGGCCATATTTTCTACCCTAGGATATACACTGAATGAGTCAGAACACTCCACCACCACCACCACCCCCACCACGTTTATAGGAAAATCACTCAGGTGATCAGAGTACATTCCACTGTGTCCACTCCCATAATCAAGTGATTTACTTCAGTTCTGGCTGAAGGAATTCTCTTTAAAAATGTTTTCATATGAGAATTTAGAATTTGGAGTTTGAATACTGGAGATGAAATTTCAATTTTAGCTCTTTTTAGCCCTGTGTCTTCTAGTAAGTTAAATGTCTTCTGAGTCATGATAAAAATAATTTCTTTCGATGGGGAAAATTGTTAGGATTAAATGAGATGATAACCCTGAAAGTATTTTGAAAATATAATGCATCATTCATGCATTTGTTATTATTTCATTTTCAAATTCTCTTCTCCTTTGGATGATTTTCTCATTTAGTCCTAAACCCCCGATGGAATCCAGTTAGCATTTTCATCATTGTACAATGTTCAAGATTACTATATTAATTTCCTATATATCAGTCCCAATAATGTTTTACTATGCAGATAGGTCTATGAATGTTAAGTTTTTCCTGTTTGGAACCTATTAATGTTATGTGGTTCATCCTCTGACAGATTTATTTTCCAGATTATGTTTTTATATCTTCTCTATGTTTTAGACCTCACCACTGAAAAATTTCTTGGAGAATATTCTTATAAATTTATTAATGACGACTCAGTGACTAAGGCCCGACACACACCAATTGAGAAAAATGAATGTTAAGTGATGTAATATTATCTGAAGGTCTAGCTTTATTGCAATGACTCTGGGGCCTAACAAGCATTACATTCTTATTTAATAAAGTTGAATAATCTAAGATTTGGACAAATAACCTTTCATTCTCAGATGTTTAAGTGATTTCTCTGGCTTAAATTCTTGATGTCCAATGGAATAAAATGGAGTTTACTGTTGCCATTTTAGACTCCTTTACATAAATCTTATAGTTGTGACATTCTATATTTAATTACCTTTGTTCACAAAGACACTAACAGAACCTCTGGAAATCTTCAAAGACCATCTAGTGTAATTTGGACATGCCCACTGCATTCAAGTATGTGGATTCATTTTTAGAAACATATTAAAGAACTTGCTTATTTAACTAATGTCTAATAAATCCCTCTTATATGTAAGCACAAAATATATTTTCTGTGGCATATGCAAAAACATAATTTAAGCAAGCATACTTTTGAATAATAAATATCAGAACCCTTAAAAATAAATATTACTTTTCTTCCAATTACATATTTACAATTGCATAATCTGAGAATAAACCAAATGCTTTTTGACAACTTGAACTCAGAAAATGCCATGATATCATGATGGATGTATATAGCTTGATCTGGAGAGAATAGAGGTCTGTTTTAGATTAGAGGGAAAGACCTTTTTGTTGTTATAGATTTAGGAATCTTAAAATCCTACCACTAAATTTAGGATTTTAGGTGACAGAATTTTTTTGTTAAAAATTTATTAAACAATGTATTTTCTAGTATCTGTGTTCAAGGAAGTTTTATTTAGCAGTTAGGCGCTACCTCCTCAGAAAGTCTACTATGTAGTCGTCATACTGTTATAGGTTCCCTTTGGTGTCCCTAAACATCCCATGCACATCTCTGAATTTGAATTTAATACATATTCTGTTTGTGTGATTTTTCCTTTAGATATGAGCTCTTTAAGTGCAAGGTCTTTCTTATTCTTTGTGAAAACTCTTGCACCTAGCCATAGTGTTTGGTATGCACTATATACAGAACAAAACAACAAATGATTAAGTGAATAAATTGATAAATAATCCACAGTCTACTGTCTAAAGACAAGACAGCATTATTGCTATTGATTTTGACTCATTCTTCTCATGTCTTTATGCATTCCACTTACCACAATTCTAAGTGAGAATATCACTGTACTATTTTATAAACCTAAAGAAAATATATTTGAATCTTTATCAGAAACTTTTCAGTGCTAATTTGTATACAGTGGTGTGGTCATAAATCTTTAAGAGACAGCTTTCCACAGGAACAAAGAAGAAAACACAAAAATAAAAAGGGTTGGTTTGTAGCATTTACTGATTTCTACAGTATAATATTCCCAACATGGCTGATTTCAAGCCACCAACACAATGTCACTGATGCAGAATTAATAAAACATATGCACAATTGGACCCCCTGAGTCAGTGAATACAGGCTCCAGAACATCACTGGCCACTTCTACAGCCTGTCCTGCATTCCTCACTTCAACTGGCTTTGCTCAATTGTCTTCTGCAATAAATTTTCAGTTGTCCCTTTCAAGGACTGACTTCTATGCAGACAGGTAATAAATCAAGGACATTAGCATGGTGGGCAGCCAGGTTCTTCAAAATTATTATCTTTAAATGCAATCCTTAAAATCTCCAATAAACCACAAGGAAAATTATATGTACTCTTTCTCAGGAAGCATATTTAAAACTCATATGAAAGCATAAGAAGTAAAAGATGGATATCTTTTGACTCTATTTTGATTTATGTTGGGGAAGGCTGTATTATAGTTAATAATTTAATCCTTTTAGGTGGGAAAAAAGTAAACCATTATCTATAAAAAATCCTTTATTCTTTTTATGTTAACTACTTCCTTCCTCACCTTTCAATTAATTTAAGTTTAGATCGTCACTGGTAGTAAAATCCCAGAACTTTAAACATTTGAGGTAAACCACATGTTTACATATTGATGCATGTTAGATATCTTGGTTTCTGGCTTACAGTTATTAGAATCAAGTGAGAAAAGACCAGCTCAGCAATTTTTAAATGCCCTACTGACTGAGGCTTTGAAAGAAATCAAAAGTAATGAGAATTATTTAATTCATAACTTGACAACTGGAGACTCACTGAGATTTTTTTTACTATAATGAACAAATCTTAAAATATAAGTTTCTTAAGAAACATTCAGTGATATCTACATTCATTATTCTATTCTTATACTATCCATCATTTTGTAATCCTATACATTTCATTTTAGATGAAGGGATCTAAAATTCAAACTGTCCAGAGGAAAACTGACCTCTTTCAGTAAAACATATATATCATTTCTTAGTTAAAATGGTTTCTTGGTCTGTGCCCTGGTTAGTCATCCCATTTTACCATGTGAGCAGAGAGATATTTTCAAGCCATCAGTAGAGATAGATACAATTAGATGGGTTTGGCTAGAGGGAAGAGCAAACTATATCCTTCTTTGCTTATCACTTCAAGGTCACATTCTACTCACAGAGGAACGTTCAGTGTTCTTATTCATCTGCCACAACTATTTTACTGATTCCAGACAGCATTGTTAAATTCAAAAGCTGTTTCTCAGTTATCATTCCACTTGATTTTAATAGTATATAACATTTTAAATCATCTTCAGGAGACTTTGATTTTTCCTTGTTTTCATGACACTGTTTTCCTGATTCTACTGTCTAAATCTTATCTCTTTCTTCATTCTTATTTCTTTGTCTATCTCTATGTAAAATTGCTATATTTAATTTCAAATTTCTCTTAAATTCTCATCCTCCATGTTATGAGTATGAGCGGGGAATGGAGCTTATTTGTCTTGGCTGTTGTGTTTTTGTGTTTGGCTAGTGAGATGCAGGACTCAGATGGGGAATTCATGGCATCTTATTCATCTCACTCTTGCTGTCAAGTAGCAGGTGAGGTGCTAGAGGCTCACAGAGTAAAATCCTCTGGATCCCAACTGGACACCCAACACTGTAGCACCTTCGGCACAAGCAACTGACCAGTCTTGTTTACACAAATGGTGAGTGGTTAACATAACATCTGCTGTCCACAACCCCCGAGTTGCAGACCTGTACCAGTCCGTGGCCTGTTGAGAACCAGGCTGCACAGCAGGTAAACTGTGGGCAAGCAAGCGGAGCTTCGTCTGTGTTTACAGCTGCCTCCCATTGTTTGCATCACCGCCTGAGCTCCACCTCCTGTCAGATCAGCCGTGGCATTAGATTATCATAGGAGTGCAAGCCCTACTGTAAACTGCGCATGTGAGGGATCTAGGTTGTGCTTTTCTTATGAGTGTCTAATGCCTGATGATCTGAGGTGGAGCTGAGGCAGTGATGCTAGCCTTGGGGAGTGGCTGCAAAGATAGATTATCATTAGCAGAGAGGTTCGACTGTGCAGAGACCATAATAAATCAATTGCTTACAGGCTCATATCAACCACCTCCTCCAATCCCAGTCTGTGGAAAAAGTGTCTTCCATGAAACTGGTCCTTGGTGCCAAAATGGTTGGGGACCATTGTATAACATGACTCAGCTTCAAAGACCTCCTAATCAGTCATAGTGATCCTTCACTATATCTGCTTGCCCAAGTATTCTAAGAAAGTGGAATCT
>CAUYSK010047923.1:0-11457 GCA_963575035.1 Avahi laniger
TAATTTATTTGATACACCAAACTCATTTGAGATACTTCATCCAAAATGGAATAACCTTAAGACAATATGTGAGTTATACTGCTTTTCCACACCTTGTTCTAATTCTTCATTTCATCCTGTGCACAGTGTCTGTTCTTTGCAAGTCAGCAGTTAGGAATATTTCTGGAATCTTAGCACCTTTTCATCTTTTATAGAAAAAAATGTTAGAGCTTCTAACGGAAATATTTAGCTCTGTCTTGACTCTCAGACTGATTCTAGCCATGAAAACACTGCTTTCAAACACAGTAAAATTAAATGTTGTAACATGGTTATTTGCATATTGTCAAACTTATTTCATTGTTCCTTACATTATAGATATTTTTTTAAATTTCATCTTCCTTGCTTGACTATAAATAACTCTAAGGCAGTTATCAGGTCTTAGCTATAATTCCTGCTATCCTATCCTTAATAGTGTTTTGCAATCACAACAGCATTTGTTAAGTTAATAGAGATAAAGGGCAGGGGAGAAAAATTCATAGCCACAGAAGTATAACTCAAATTTATTTATGATTCTGTATTTCTTCCTTAACCACTCAGTAGATCTACTCCATTTAAAAGCTCATTTAGTTTTCCTGATTTGTTTTTAGCATCTCTTCTGTATTATTTTAATTGAAAACATAAACTCCATCACCTTTTGAAAAATAATTTAAATATACTTAGTACAGTAAGGCTACTAAAGTTGGAATTATCAAAATATAATTTGTAAAACAAATTCCAGCCATAATAGAGAATTAGACTAGATTTATTTTTGAAAACGGAAATGTGACAGAGAAAATCTATGAAAACAAAAGCTGGTTCTTTGAAAAGGTGAATAAAATGAATAAATTTTTAGCAAGATTAATAAAAAAATAATAACCAAACAGAAGAAACATATTGCCAATACCAGAAATGAAATAGAGAACTTTACTATAGATCCTACAGTTTTTAAAAGCATAAGGTGCTGTAATGAACAAATTTTGAAAAATTTCTCAAAAGATTAGAAACTATCAAATCTTCTTAAAGACAAAAGAGATAATCAGAATAGAACTAGACATATTAAAACTAGTTTGTAGGTAAAACATTTACACCAAGAAAACTCCAAGTGCTTATGGTTTCACTGGTGACTTCTCTCAAATCTTCAAGAAATAAATAATTCTAATTCTATACAAATTTTTCAAGAAATTATTAATAGAAGACTTTCCCAATTGCTTCATAAAACCAAGATTTCCCTGATACAGAATTTAGACAAAGATATTAAAAGAAAGTAAATATCATTACAAAGAAAAAATAAAACTATTTGCAGAGGTGATGATCACTTTCACAGAATAAACTAAGTGATCTACAAAAATGCTTCTAAGACCAGTAAGTGGACTTGTTAGCTTGTAAGCTTGTTAGCTTACAGGATAAGAGATCAGAATGAAGAAATATTCATTATTTGTCAGAATGAGCAAATATTTGATAAGGCATCTCTAAAATATGTAAAGAACTCTCAAAATTCAGTCTTAAGGAAGAAAACTCCCAATTTTAAAAATGAGCAAAAGATTCTCACACTATTTCCCCAAAGAAGATGTACAAATGGCAAGTAAGTATGTAAAAAATGGCTTAACATTGTTAATCATAACAAAAATGCAAATGAAAACACAATGACATACCACAACACATTCATTAGAATGACAAAAATTTAAACAAAACAACTGACAAAACCAAGTGCTGACAAAGATTTGGGGCAACTGAAACCTTCAGTGATCACTCATAGTGAGAGTACAAAGTGTTACAGCCACTCTGAAAGACAATTGACAGATTTTTCAAAAAAATTAAAAATATTAAGTGGGTACAAATGTTTTTATTATATGGATAGCTTTCATGATGCTTTTTCTTTAGTCAGGGCTGTAAGTGTGCCCATTACCTGGATAGAGTTCATTGTATCTGTTAAGCACATTTTTACATCTCCCCTCTTCCTCCTTCACCCCCTTCTTGATTGTCAATGATTTTTACTTCTTTCAGTGCCCATTTGCCCATCAATTAGTTCCAAATTATGAGAAAATACATGTGGTGTTTGTTTTTCCGTTACTAAGATAGTTATGATAATAGTCTCCAGTTCCACACAAATTGCTGCAAAAGATGTTAATTTCTTTTTATGCCTGAGCAGTACTCCACGGGGTGTGTGTGTGTGTGTGTGTGTATCACACACACACACATTGTTTTATCCACTCGTGAATTTATGGGTACCTGGGTTGATCTCGGATCTTTCCAATTGTGAATTGTACTACAATAAACATTCGGGGTGCAAGTGTCTTTTTGAGAAAATGACTTCTTTTCCTTTAAGTAGATATCCAATATTGGGATTGTTGGATTGAATGCTAGATCTACTTTTAGTTCTTTGAGAAATCTCCATACTGTTTTCCATAGAGGCTGTACCAATTTGCAGTCCTACCAACAGTGTATAAGTGTTCCTATCTCTCTGCATCCATGCCAACATCTATTTTTTTTGTTTGTTTCAGAATATTACAGGGGTATAATTGTTTTGATTACATGATTTTCTTTTGTGCAGTTTGGGTCAAAGTTATAAGTGATGTGGAGAGAAAGGAATACTTATACAGCAGCTATTGCTTTTTGATTTTTTAATAAAAACCATTCTAACAGGGGTAGGTGATATCTCATTGTAGTTTTAATTTCCATTTCCCTGATGATTAGTGATGGTGAGCATTTTTTCATGTGTGTGTTGGCCATTTGTCTATCTTCTTTTCAAAAGCTTCTGTTCATGTCTTTTGCCCACTTTTTAATTGGGTTGTTATCTTTTTCTTGATGATTTGTTTGAAATCTTTGTAGATTCTGGACATTAGTCCTCTATTACATATATAGTTTGTGAATGTTTTATCCCATTCTGTAGGTTGTCTATTTGCTTTGTTATTTCCTTTGTTGTGCACAAGGTTTTTAATTAAATAAAGTCCCATTTATTTATTTTTGCTGTTTCTATAATTGCCCTTGGGGTCTTAGTCACAAATTCTTTGCCTAGGCCAATATCTAGAAGAGTTTGTATCACATTTTCTTCTAGAATTTTTATGGTTTCATGCCTTACATGCCTTATATCTTGAATTAATTGTTTTAAGTGGTGAGATATTGTGGTCCTGTTTCATTCTTGTCCATGTGGCTCTCCAATTCTCCCAGAATCATTTATTGAATAGGGCTTCTTTTCTACAGTGTATGTTTTGTCAAAGATCAGTTGGTTTTAGGTAGATGGTTTTATATCTGTGTTCTCTGTTCTCTTCCATTGGTGTATATCTTTATTTTTGTACAAATAACGTGCTGCTTTGGTTACTATAGCCTTGTACTATAGTTTGAAGTCTGGTAATATGTTGCCTCCAAATTTGTTCTTTTTGTTTAGAATTGGTCTGGTTTTAAAGGCTTTTTTTTTTTTTTGGTTCAAAATAAGGCATAAAATATACTTAACCAAGGAAGTAAAAAACCTCTATGAGAAGAACAATGAAACACTGAGGAAAGAGATCACAGATGACAAAAACAAGTGGAAAAACATCATGCGCCTGACTGGGTAGTATCAACATTGTTAAAATGTTCATACCGCCCAAAGTGATTTAAAGATTCAGTGCAATCCCCATCAAAATATTAATCATATTTCACAGATCTAGATGTATATTTCCTATTTGTATAAGAAATAAACCATGTAAAAATTTACATCTACCAAATGATCTAGCAGTGCTAGTTTCAGGCATTTACTCAAGAGAAATGAAAATATGTGTCTACATAAAGGTATATGGTTTCTTTATCTATTTAGACAAAGCAATATAAATATCCCTCTACTGGTGAGTGACTAAACAAACTGTTATGTCTGAACCAATGGAATACTACTCAGCATTAAACATTTATGAAAAACTGATACACAAAACATATGTAAGAATCTTCAGAAAGATCATGCTAAATGAAAGAAGCTACATGCAATGGATAATATGTTGTATGATTCCATTTACATTTCATTTTAGAAAAAGTAAAACTGTAAGGACAGAAAGCAAATTAGTGTTGAGCTAGGAGTTGAATCTAGCAGTAGGGATTGACTTTTGCAGGACAGTGAGAGAACTCTGTGGGTAATGAAAATATTCTATATCTTGATTGTGGTGGCAGTTGTATGGCTATAAATATTTGCCTAAACTTATTGAATTATACAATAAAAATTGTATACAAATTACACTTCTATGAAACTATCTTAAAAACTTCAAGGAGAATGAAAAAGAAATATTATCCATCACCTTGTCTAATATAGTTAATATGACTGAATATAAAATTTATCTCCTAGCCTTCTGCAGTCAAAGTAAAAAGAAAAGAAGTATGTTAATAACTAATATATAATACAAAAGCATATTCTACCCATGAAACCAAGTTAGGAGGCAAATTTGTCACATGAGTTTTTATAGACTTTCACAATGATTTAATATAGCATTTTTTGTATGTTATATATCACCCCTTGATAAAAGCAGAGTATATCATTAACACGTAACTCCCCAACTTCCTCAGTCATTAAAGAATTAGAAAATATTTGAGTTATTGCAATTTACAGAAGAACATTTTGTCTCAGAATATATAGATGTGTCAACAGGAAATATTCCTCAGAGTCTACCTTGAATGGGTATGTTATATGGCTATTTGGGATGTGATGCCATCTCCAATGTAGTTGCATTGGTGCTCGCCACTGTTTGAGGTAGCTCTGGAATTTTCAGGCCCAGATGATTTTTTTATTCATCTTGTGAATGGCAGGAAGGAAACCCCCAACCCGCAGGTTTACACTCACACCTGTAGTCAATTAAAAGGGGCTTTTTCCAAGAGCAATCACATCTGAGTTTCATCTGCCTGGGCAAAGTTTTGACTGTGGTTAGAGTCCCTGAATTATAGTCACAATTTCCAAGACAAAAAAGAAAAGTTTGTGCTACATTTGGAAAATTGCTTTCACCTATGACCCAGATCTCATTAGTAGCGCTACATAAACATCTTCTAATAGCCGTTTCTCCTTCCTTGTTCCAACCAGGCGACATCATGTTGGCAAGAAAAAAGAAGACCCAAATCTGACCCTGACTTGCTTTTTCAAATTCCACTAGTTGGTTTTCACTTTAATTTCTATTTCCCATCACTTCATGTAAATAAAATTCACAAAACAAACACTTTCCACTCTTGGGAAACAATTTCATTTGTATTCATTCTTTAACTTCTTGCTGTTCTTGCCTTTTGTTCTCAGTCAGCATTCCTGGAAAGTCACAGATTGATATATAGATATGAACTGTTGAATAACTGATTCTTGCATTTGGCAAATATGTATTGACATTCTATGCTCTATGCTGCATATTCAAAGATAAATAAGACAGTTACTACCCCTAAAAACCAGGTATTGTAGTAAGGGAGCTAGACATAAAAACAAATATTTATGAGACCATGTTGCAATGTTCTAATAGATACTTTTAATAACAGTGCTGATAGACAAAAAGCTATTGGCACACAACAGCTAATCCAATCCACAAATGCTGAGGGAGCCAGAGGTTTCACAGTGTGGATAGCACCAGAGGTTTTGAAGTTTGGGGTGGTGGGAATGGCTCTCCAAACAGAAGTAACTTGGGTGCAAATAACACGTTAGAGAGGTACCTAGTAAGTTCAGAAATAGTGAAAGCTTATGTGTACCATGGACCTCAGGGTACATTTATTCATTTATCCAACTTAATCCAAGTTTATTGAGAAACTGCTGTGTTTCAGACATCATTCTAGACACTATTTTGCACACTGTAGTGACCACAAAATAAATGTCCCTGCTCTCGCGGAGCTTATATTCTAATGGGTGGTGAAAGGCAATAAACAAAAATACATAGAATATGTCAGATGGTGAAAATCTTTATGAAGAAAATTTTAAAAGGGAATGTTTATAGCCAGAAATGTTGAATGTAGTGAACAGGATAGTCACCAAAGACCATGTGGATGAAGTGACATGATCAAGGCCTGAAGGAAATGAGAGAATGAGTTATTTGGCTATCTTGGGAAAAACATGTCAGGCAGAGGAAACAGTCAAAAAGTCTTGGGGCTTAAACGTACTTGTTGCAATGGAAAAATAGCAAAGGGGAAAGTATGGCAGGATCAGAGTGGGAGAGAGAGAGGAGGGAGAAGAGAGTGGTAATGAGGACCAGATAAGGAGGGCTTTGGATACTGTTGGAAGGACTATCTCTTTTATGGGGAAGGGATTGGAGTGTTTTAGGCAGAGATGTTTACAGATAGGACTAAATGATCTGTCTGTTCTGTGGAGAACAGAGTATAGGAGCAAGGAGGCCTTGCTAGGTATGAAACCACAGTGGCTTGCACCAGGGTAGACAAGGGTACTAGAAGTGGCGGTGGCAAGAAATCTTTGGACTTTGGATTCCAACCCCCACTTTGTTTTACTTATTTTTTTTTAGGTAGAACTGTCAAGATTTGCTGATGGATTATTTGAAAAGTACTCAAGGATGACTAAAGTTTTGGGTGTAAGCAACTAGAAGAATGGAATTATCATTCTCTAAATTGGGGAACACTTAAGTTGATACAAGTTTTGGGTGGGGTATGTTGTTTGGCTTTGGGCATACGATATGAAATTCTTGTTGTCTACTAGAGATGCAAGTTAAGATCCTGAGCAAGCAATTAGATGTAAGACACTAGAATTTAGAGAGTATGCTGGGTTCAAGATATAGTTTTATGGATTTTCAACATTTTAGTGGCATTCTAAGTAATAAGCATTGATGAGAGCATTATGTGATATGAGATAATTATAGTAAATTAATAGAGAATGAGGTACAGAGTGGATACTAAGAATAGTTTATACCAAGCCTGAGTGTTTGACCATAATCCCATTGAATGTGTGAAATCAACCAGAGCTTTAAAGGGAACAAATGATATGGCATAAGCTGCTTTATTTTAAAGAGAAAACCACTGGCAATGGGACTCAGGGGAGAAACCTGGAGGAAGGAGATAAATATATTGCAATGGTCCAGATGAGAGATAGTCAAGGTTAGTAGAGATGGAGAAATACTGGGTCTAGGTATTCATTCTGAGGTAAGATCACAGGCTTTGATGACTGACTAGATGTGAAGATGATATTGTAGAGAAGTAATTTGCAAATAACTTAGTGTTCCATGGACGCAACTTAAGGACAGTACTTAGAAAGAAAGTAGGAGGCTAAAATGATGAGGCTTTGAGTCCTCAAAGCCAAAATGAGAAGTTTTATTTTTATGTATTTACTATGTTGGTGAATATTATGTTTGAGAAAAATATCTTTAAGAAAATGTTTGAAAACCACTTGAGTAGATGATGTCTCCAACAAGTTCTAATTTTGAAACTGTGCTTAAGGTGACAACATTGAGGAGGAACACATTTGGGGTTAGATGGAAGGGCAGTCAGAGTTTGTTTTGTACAGTGTAAGTTCCAATGGGGCATTACCCTAGACATATGTGTGAGGAAGGATACCAACTGATATCCTAATACAATATGATCCAGGTGGTTCTTCACAAGAAGTTTCCATGACTTATTTTTGGGAATAAGAAAACAGAAGTTACCAAAGATGATTACATAAAATCCGATGGAGGATATACTTTTATTATGACTCTTCTTCTCTAATACTGGATACCTTGTCCCCAAACTATTCAAAATAATTTTAGCATGTGACTGTCCAAATTAATCACTATTTTCATCTCATTTGTTAGAATCAACAAGCTAACTACCATACCAATGGAAAGGTAGGGAAAGAAAAAGTGAAAAGAAAAGTGATAGAAGAAAAATTTTAAAATTTATCAAGATATGTGTATCCTTATACCAAAGCATGAAAATACAGCCTTAGAGACTTTGCAAGGGATGAAGCTTATTCAGAAGGTATTCTTAAAAGAATGATGTTTCTTCCTGTCTCAAAGTTGAGCAGCAAAACTGGAGAGGAAAGGGTGAGGTAGTGGATAGGCCAAGAAATGCTGTAACATTTGCAGTGATATTTGTAAACTTAGCACATACCAATAACGGTTCTTTAAAGAAACAATTTGGAAATGGTAACTTTAATAGATTTCAATCTTCAGGGATATTAATTTATTTTGGTTGATATTGTTTAAGGCAATATAAAATCTGAGTCCCCCCATATCCATTTAGTAAGTCAAAACTTGACAGCAATTGTGGTGTTTTTCAACTAAGATGCATATTAGAATTACCCGGGGAGCAAAAAAATAAATAAAATAAAAAAATAAAAAAATAAATAAATCTGTGCCTGGGCCACCAAATCCATAGCTTTTGGGGGTGGGGTGGGGCAAAGCTCCCCAAGTGCTGATGATCTATAGTTAAGTTTGAAAAAAACTGCCCGCTAAAGCAACTCCTCAAGTGACTTAATCAGAGTGTGCTGAGTATTTGGCTGGTTTGGTTGCAGCTGTTCTCCATTTATTACTTCCTGTGTTAATGATGATAGGGTGGAGGATTTACCCAGTTTTATCAGGGAGTTGGAGAGTAGGGAAATTCACAGAAGGAACATCAAACCAACCTTCAAATTTTTCAGTGAGTCTCCTTCATGCTTACAAACCTGAACATCTAAATGCAAATCCCATTATTACCTCTGCCTTTCAGGTCAATGAATATGTTCGTGTTTTATGCACACAGATGTGACATGAAGTAGGCAGAGAGAACAGATGCAGACAGAAGGGATGTTTCATGGCCTTTTGAGACCTGAATTTTCATCTCCAAGGTTAGAAGCAATTTCAATTGGTTGGCCAACTTCCTACCAATTCAGATGACAGCTGATGCCCACTAACCGATCCCAAGAAGGCTTATTCTTTGATATGCAACCTTTGTGGAAAGGATGTGATTGAAACAAAGTCAATGCAGCTAAAAAGAATTATGTTGTCAGTGGTATGTTTCCTTTGGAATTTTTCTTTTCTTTTCTTTTTTTTTTTTTTTGCAACAGGAAGAACTATGTCATTTTATAATTTTAACTTGATCTGGCACCCATAACCTTATGATTTCATTTCCTATTCCTCTCTCTCTGATACTCCAGGCTTATTGTCCTCCTTGTTTTTGGCAAATTTGCTTTGCTTCACATAGAAGGCCTTTATCTATGTCTTTGCTTAGAATTACCATCTCCAGATGCCTTTTTCCTCAAGGTTCATCCTCTCACCCTCCCTTGGATGTCTGATCAAAGTCACCTTATTGGAGATTATTTCCAGATCATCCCATATAAAATAGTAATTCTCCAACTACCCAATATTCCCATTCCCTGTGATATTGCTTTTCCTTTTTCCCCTAACACTTATTATCACATATTTATTTTTCACTGATTTTATTCACTAAAATATAAACCTCACAGGGTCAAGGACTTTGTGTGTGTTTTACCATTGAATTCCAAGTAATGGCACACAGTAAACATTCAATAAATATTTATTGCAAATGAAATCAAGTAATAAATATATTGTTCAAACGTTTTAGAAATAATAACAGGTGACTGCAACAGACTGTCCTTTTTAAAAGATGGCTACAAAATATGTATTCTTTCTACAATGTGGCCTGGATGCTTCTCCCATCCAGACGTAAGGTGTTCATTCCCTCCTATTGAAACTGAGTGGCCAAGGTGACACCATGTGACTGTCAGAGTTAGATCATAAAAATCAATACAGTCTCTATCAGGTTCATTTGTGGTAAGAAAGTACAGTCCAGCCCTGGGGAGGGCCACAGCCTTGCTGGAGTCCTCAGATGACAGTCAGCAAAACTGACCAGCCATGAGAGTGAGTTCCAATCAAGCTGTGCCTGCCAAGCACTGGCAAAATTTCATTTATTCTTATTGTAAATACTATGTTTGGGGTAGTGTTTTTATATAGCAAAAGGTCATTAATTTAAAATTTGATTATTGATGGGAGAATAACACTGAATATAAATCAGCATTCATATACACACACACACCATGGTACACGCAGGTTGAGCATCCCCCCAAAAATCCTAAATTCAAATCCAAAATGCTCCAAAATCCAAAACTTTTTGAGTACCGACATAACACCACAAGTAGAAATTTCCAAATCTACACCTGATGTGATGAGTTGCAGTGAAAGCACAGTTAAAACTTTGTTTTGTGAACAAAATTATTAAAAATAATGTACAGAATTACCCTCAGGCTATGTGCATAAGGTTATATGAAACATAAAGAGATTTCGTGTTTCGACTTAGGTTTCATCCCCAAGATATGTCATTACATACATGCAAATACTTCAAAATCTAAGAAAAAAAAATTGAAACAGAAATACTTCTAGTCCCAAGCATTTTGAATTAGAAATACTCAACTTGTATTTAGAAATCTAGCTTCAGTGTTATATATACACTCATATAAATGTGAATATAAAACACTGGCTATATCTACAACTATAAAAATAAAAAACTAAATGCATAGTTACAGATGTGTTTTATAGTGAACACATATATACATACAAATATTACTTACAAAATGGTGCAGGCTCTATGCAAAAAAATATGACCATTCCTCAAAAAATTAAAAGTAGAATTACCATGTGCTCCAGCAATTCAACTTATGGACATATACCCAAAAAGGTTGTAGCAACCCAAGTGTACATGTACAGATAAATGGATAAGCAAAATGTGGTATATACATACAATGGAATATTATTCAGCCTTGAAAAGGAAGGAAATTCTGGCACATACTACAAAATGTGTAAACCTGGGAGATATTATGCTAAATGAAATAAGCCAGTCACAAAAAAAAAAAACTGTATGAATCCACTCATATGAGATATATAGAGTAGTCAAAATCATAAAGACATAGGGAGGAGCCAAGATGATGGACGAGAAAAGCCACCAGTCAGAATGTCTCCGCAAAAAAGGCGAATTTTAGAAGAAAGAGAAAAAAATAAGCTAGCAGAGAAACATAGATTGGGTGAGGGTCCGAAGGAAGGGTGCCTGAAACTACAGGAGACTCCACGGGAAGACATTGTGGAAGAGAACTGGAAGGAAAAAGGTCCCGAGAGGCTTAGAGACCAGCGACAAGGGCAGGTGGAGCGGTTAACTTCCCTCTCCCTTGGATCTCAGACTGCTGGTGGGCTCCGGAGCAGCTGAAGAGACCTCCTGACACCAGCCCAGAGACGGCTGCCACCAGTGACCTGTGGCCTCTTGCGGACTCAGTGTCAGGCTCCTAGACCCCTCGGGACACCTCACCAGGCACATACCCAAGCCTATCAGCAGATCCCATAGTGCTCCATTATCCCCTTCCCCTTCCCTACCCGTGGGTGCCCAGAGAGACAATTTAGCCATCACACGGAGGCATCTCCAAGGAACGGGACCTTTCCTTTTGGGGCACTACAGTAGACTGAGGGGTACTCAGACAGCGAGTTCCCTATGCCCCAGCCCTCCCAGGTGCTACTTGCCTGGGGACTCCAGGAGAGTGGGGCAAATCCC
>CAUYSK010047930.1:0-26796 GCA_963575035.1 Avahi laniger
TCAGGTCTGTGGCTCTTTATATAGTAATTGAAATAACTAATTGCATTTAATTTTGGTAAATCATGTGAAACCTGCTTCTCAGAGAAAATCATCATGCAGATTTACCAAAGATGAAAGTAGATGAAATAGCCGCTGTACTTACTCTTCTGAGAGTTAATAATCACTTCAGCTGATTCTCTAACAAGAGTCCTAAAGGCGAATTTGATGAAGAGGATCTAATAGCAAAGGCTTGGGTGGGATTTTTTTGTCTCAGTTTAGGACTCTCCACTTACTCTGACTTGTGTTGTGGGAGGGCCTGGTAGTCTGAGTTTTTCCATTTCCAACACACTGGAAGATTATCTAAGCAAGGAATGTGGTCCCTTTTTTGCCTAGGAAATACTTTCTAGCTCTCTTTTTTGTTGAAAATAAAATATTGTTTCAAATATTGCTCTCTTTGCTTTTAAAGCATCAATATTATGACTTCTCTGGGTAGGGTGAGGGACCTCCACACTGTTAATATTTACATTTGATTTATTTGCTAAACCTGAAACTAAATAACAAATGATTGAGTCCTTGGTGACCCACATTCAAACGCCACTAATAAATCTTCTTGATAATGAATTTGGGCAAAAATCCTGAAGGATGTTGCCATGGGGACAGTGTCCTTAGAGACACAAAGATGCAACAGTAGCAACAGGCGTAGGTCAAAATATAGCAGCCAAAAAACCAGGTGGTCAAGAACCAGTCTGCTTTTCCTATATTTTTTCCTTACCATGTATGAAAATTGAAAGATCACAAAACTAATCTAGTTGGTATTTCTTCTCAAATATTAAAAAAGATAACATAACAGGAGAATATTAGAAAACTCAAAGGAAGTGGTAATTTTTTTTAATATTTTAAAGTGATATATTCATATAAATATTTTAAAAATAAAATTTCCATTATTTACAACTATAACTTGCTATTTTCATTTAGTTATGTTAACTATTATGATAACAATAATTATAGAAGTGCATTATGATGCATAACATAGGTTTGGGAGCATCCATTCATATTTTAAACCATTCTTATTAGTTTTAAATATATATGGGCAAATATTACTCTTACTTAAAAATTGCTTAATTGTAGTCAATTGCATGCTTGTATTGTAGTCTCATATATTTAGTTTGCTGGGCCTTTTTTACAAGTAACAATTGCTAGAGAAAGCACACTTAGATGAACTTCTAGAGGAAGAATTTCAGAATGAAAATATATTCATATTTTGAGGATTTTATATTAAATTACCAAAGTGCTGTCAAAAAACTTGTACCAAAGTATATAGTCAAATTTTATTTATAGCCTAGCTTGGTATCCACACTTAATTTAATACTTACAGTCATGTTTAATGGTCATATGTGATGTGAAACTTTTTTCATCAGTTTGTCATATGTTTTAATTTTTGTTTATGCTATTATGATTTACAGAAACTCATGTTTCAGAAAGTTTTTATACATTTTTATTTCATGTTGATTTCTATGTCATTTATGTGTTATTGTTTTATTGATAGGATATTACATTTTAATAAGAAAGATTATTTTTAATATTAATTTTGCACCTTTTTACCTACCTAGATAGAATTTAGTTGCTTCTAAGGAGAATTTACTTATTTCAGTCTTATGTTTTATACTGGTTATCCTTAATTTTTAACACAAATATTTAAGACTTCTACATTGCTTCTAAAGAACTGAGGTCAAAGGAAAAAAACCACAATGCGGATAAGAATATATTTTGAATTTAATTATAATAAAATATGACATAAAATTTGTAGAATATAGCCAAAGCAGTATTTAGAGGACAATTTACATTTTAAATATATATTTTAAAAAATATGATATAGTAAAAAAACCAGTGATGTAAGTATTCATTTTTAGAGGCTTTACAAGGGGCAAATTAAAATAAAATAGAAGGAAGGAAATAAAATAGTAAAAGCAGAAACCAGTTATATAGAAATTAAATATAAGATAATAAGAAAATAAGTAAAACTATAAAAATTATTTTTTAAAAAGTTAAATTGATAAACCTGCAATACAGTCAAAAGGGAGAAAAAATAAAAATTATCCAAATTGGGAATGTAAACAGAAATATCACTAAAGACCCCACAAATATTATAAGAATAATATTGTGAAGATGATTAGGCCAATAAAATAAACAGTTTACATAAAATAAACATATTAATTGAAAAACATGACTGAATAAAACTGAGACAAGAAGAGACAGAAAATGTAAATGTTTCAATGCATGTCACAGTCATAATTCCATAATTCTGTAATTCCATGATTAATAACACTCTCACTCTCAAGAAATTTTAGGATCAGATGGCTTCACTAGGAAATTCTTGCAAACTTTTAAAGAACAAATAATACCAATTTTACATAAACTCATCCAGAGAAAAGACAAGAGGAAGAGTTTTTAACTTGTTTATGAGGACAGTATAATTTTGATACCAAAATTGGAAAGGATTTTACAAGTTAAATTACAGATTGACATTTTATAATAAATGTAAAAATCCCTAAGTATAAATTATCCAATTAAACGGAATGGTACACAGAAAAAGATACATACAATCATAAAATAAGGTTTATTGCAAAAATTTCTAGGTTGTTTTAACAGTTGAAAATTAGCCAGTGTGATCTACCACATTAACAGAATAAAGGTATGAAAATATGATAATCTCAATAATGTTTAAAATAATTTGATAGAATAAAATTCTCACTCATTATTAAAAATTTTTAGAAACCTTTAAATAGAAACAAAGTTTGTTAGATGAGGGAAATCTGGAAAACATCATATGTTATTTTGAATTTTGAAAACTTTTCTGTTGTGTTGAGATATATGGTGGATTATCCACTCCCACCCTTTCTAGATAAGATAATAAATAAAAGAGGAAATAAATAAAATGGTCTATCATTATTTGCAGATTATTTGATTGTGTATGTTGCAATATGCAAAAGATACTAGAAATAAATCCTTACTAATTTGAATTAATTAGTAAATTTAATAGGTAGCAATTGCTAAATTTGGAAAGGTTGCCAGCCAGAATTAACTATTAAACATGGCATTTTAAATTATAACTCAGAAAGGTCTGTTAATCTTTATATAATAATTCAAAAGCTAATTGCATACAATTTTGGTAAATTATGTCAAACCTGCTTCTCAGAGAAAATCATCATATAGATGATTTCCAATATACAAAATATACAGATGAAGTCAATATACAAAAACCAATAGTAACTCTGCATACTAGCAATAAACAGAAAACTAAATGACAAATCTATATAAAATAATAAGAAATCATCAAACACTTAGGAATGGATCTACCAAAATACCTAGAATAAAGTTTGTCAGCGTGGCACAAAACCTCTCTATATTTTCGACGTGCGGCTGAATTCGGTTTGCTAGAATTTTATTGAGAATTGCTGCCTCTATATTCATAAGGGATATTCTTCTGTAGTTTTGTTTTTTTGTTGAATTCTTTCCTGGCTTTGGTATCAAGGTGTTATTGACTTTATAGAAACGTTGAGGAAATAGACACATTCTTGGAAAAACACCACCTTCCTAGGCCCAGTTGGGAAGAAAGAGAACTCCAGTATAGTGCAACAAACTTGAAGCAGCAATAAAAAATGTTCCCAATAAAAAAGAGTACCAGACCAGATGGTTTCACAGCCGAATTTTACCAGATCTACAAAGAAGTACTGGTACCTATACTGCAGAAATTATTTCATAATATTGAGAAGGAAGGAATCCTCCCCAACTTGTTCTATAAAGCCAATCCCACCGTAATTAAGATTGTTGTAAGAAATTTTTTGTTTGTTTGTAGAGATTGCCAAGATTTTTAAGGTTTTAGGAAAAATAAGGGATCAAGAAGAGCCAAGATATTCTTGAGGAAGTAGAACAAAATTGTCTGAATTACACTACCCAATATGAAAGCATATTAAAAAGGTAATATAAATAAAACAGTATAGTATTGATTCAAAGATAGAGAAATACATTAATGGAATTAAATGATGAATGCTGAAAAAGGTTCACTTTATGAAATAGTTGATTATGACAAAGTCGTTACTGAATGCAATGAGGAAAGGATGATCTTTTCAATATGATGAGTTATTTGGACATCCACGTGGAAAAAAATGAACATTGTTCCATACCTCAAGCCATAGACAAAAGTCAATTACAGATGGGCCATTAACCTCCATTGGTAAGAGCTGTGAATGAAACTTAAAGAATAGAACATAATTAACTATCTTCATGATATTGGATTAAGCAAAGATTTCTGAAACAGAAACGCAAAAAGCTCTATTAACAGAAATTAAATAATTAAATTGTTAGCAATTATTAAATTTGGAAAGTTACTAGAGAATAGTAACTATAAAAAACCGCATTTAAAAATAGATCTTGAAGGGCACGCCTTTAACCTGCATTTGGGTGAGGCAAAGACATAAAGTGTAACTAGAATGTTTGTACCCTCACAATTCCTTGGAATAATAAAAAAATAAAATAAAAAAATAAAAATAGATCTTATTAAAATTGGACCTTATTAAAATTTAGAACTTTTGTTTTTCAAAGTCAACATAACAAACATAAAAAGACAAGCTGAAGAGGATAAATAACTTTAACACATAAAGTATACAGAAAATTCACAACTCCTAAAAATAAATTTTAATGAGAACTACGATCTAATAAAAGAAATAAATTACTTGAACAGACACTTCACAAAATGGAATATCTGATATGCAGAAAGCATATAATAAGGTGTTTAATATCATTATTTATGAAATGGATAAAATGAATGGATTTGATAAAATTACATGTTGGCAAGGTTGTGGAGCAATTAGAACCTTCTTATGTTGCTGATGGGAGAATATAATGGTACACTATCTTCAAAAATTATTTGATAGTGTCAAATAAGCTAAACATATGTCTATTCTATAGCCTATCAATCCCATTCCTAAGCATCTATTATAAAGATGGGAATGCATATTTGTCAAAAAACGTGTAAGAATATTCTTAGCACCTTTATTTATAACAGTCACTTATTGGAAACAACCCAAATATTCATTATTAGGAAACAAATTAATTTTGCTATATTTATATGATCCACTACAATTTAGAAATGAAAAGAATAAATTATTGCTAATTAATAACTTGAATGACTATCACAGACATAATGTTGAGCAAATGAAACTAGACCCAAAAGAGTATATTCTGTGCATTTTTATTTATATCACGGTCATCAGTAGACAAAACTAACCTCTGAGAGTATAATAAGTTGGCATAGAAGACATCTTTGGTAGGGTATTTACCTAGAGTGGCATGGAAATGATTTCTGGGGTGCTGAAAATATGCTATATCTGGATCTGCGTGCTGGTTACATGGTATCTACACTTGCAAAAATTAATCAAGCTATATAAATTGAATTATGTTCCTTTATGCTAAACCTTAATGTTTGAAAAGTATTTAAATTTTTAGAAGTATATGTTAAAATGTTACAGATAAATAATATAACATATGTATCTGTCTCAAGTAATTAAGAGAGGGTTGGGAAGAATGGATCAGTTTTTAGATTAAACAAGATAGGCCATAAATTGATACTTGCTGACACTGTGATGGATAGAGGTGTGCATTATGAAATATTCTCTGTTTGTACAAGTTTAAAATTAATAGAAACAAAGAGCTTAATACACAGCCTGGCTTAGGGTAAGGGATCAGAAATATTTGGTGCTGATAGGGTGATTTTAAGATTTCTAGACATTTCAAAGAATTTAGGTGACTAGTTGTATTATAATTACCCCTGGGGCTAGAAAAGACAGGCATCTTAGAACAAGACCTGTATTATTCCTCAGTCTGGACTTTCTGGTCAGCTCTCAGTGAACCTGAAGCAGCAGGTGACTTTTATTCCTACAACGCAGGCCTCCTCTAACTCCTTGATCTCATGATAGGTGAGGGGTATTATTGCAATCTAAACTTCTATAATAAAAACTGACAGTTTCTAATAACTCAGTGGTCACTGAATCCACTGATTTCCATTTGGAAACACCCAATGCTTAGCAACTCAGGGATTCAGAACAAGAACATAGTTCATAGTATTGTCAATCTGGGAGTTAGGGAATGGACTGGGTCAACTGAGGAAATGTGGGAAGGTTGGGCAAAAGTGCAAAAATGATGAGGGGGAAAAACCCAAGTCATCAAAGAGAGCTTTGGATCGACTGGAGTTAATGCTGTAGAACATTTCATATCAAGAATTGCCCCAACATCTATCCCAAAGAACAAAAGTCTCTCTATGAAAAAGACACCTGCACTCGAATGTTCATAGCAGCACAATTCACAATTGCAAAGATGTGGAAACAACCCAAGTGTCCATCAATACATGAGTGGATTAATAAACTGTGGTATATTTATACCATGGAGTACTATTCAGTTTTAAGAAATAATGGTGATATAGCACCTCTTACATACTCCTGGAAAGGACTGGAACACAATCTACTAAGCGAAGTATCCCAAAAATGGAAAAACAAGCACCACATGTACTCACCATCAAATTGGTGTTAACGGATCAACACATAAGTGCATATATAAGAATAATATCTATTGGATGTTGGGTGGGAGTAGGGGGGAGGAGGAAGGAGGGGACGGGTATATGTGTACACAAAGAGTGCAATGCGCACCACGCAATAGGATGGACATATTTGAAACTTGGACTGAGGGAGGGGGGAGGGCAAGGGCAACATACATAACCTAAACATCTGTACCCCCATATTTTGCTGAAATAAAAAAAAAAGAAGTTCAAGATCATCTGAGCAAGAGAGAGATCCCATCTCTATTTAAAAAAAAACAAAACAAACAAAAAACAAAAAACAAAACAAAACAAACCCAAAAATATCAAAAAGAAGTTGAAAATTATATTCTATAAACTATTTCTATTGTCCTTCTTTTTGTATGTGAACTATGCTTTCCTTTGTTTCATCATCCAAAAGTGAAAAAGAACATTTTGGTATTAACTCTTTCACTCAGTGATTTGTCCATAATATCACTTAGCCATTATCTACATCTCTATATAATCACATACGATAAAGATAGGAATGGGCTAATCTCTTCTGATAGCACTTCTACCCTCAGCTTTTCCAAAGAAAGAGAAGATCTCTCAGCAGTGTAAAGACTATGCTTCCTAATAAACAGTTATTTCAGAGGGGGCTCAACTAAATGTTAAAAACAGTGAGTAAAACCATGCAGTGTTGGAAACCAATATATCTCAAAATTTAGTGAAAACATTTGCTGAACATAAATTACTTTTAAAATATGCCTAACTAAGCTTTACCATAAACCTTTGAAATCATAGGATCTGATGAGATCTTCAAATGTAATAACACACCAGATTAATGGTGACACAAGTGGTCCACAGACAGTGTTTCAAGAACACTGCCCCTGATCAGCTATTTCTCAGTACATGTAATTCCATAGTTCCCAGTTTCACTGATGCCAATATATATTGCAAAGTCCACAGTGAGTGCTAGATATTCCTTGATACTTGAAATTAAGCCTATAATTAAGCCACTTCCTCATTCTTGGTAAAATTTAGTGGAACATTATGGTATATGCTTAATCTGACAAGGAGAAAGTGGCTAAGAACCTTGCAGTTCTGCAAAAGCTATGAGCCAAACAACAACCAAGTCTATTGTAATGATCAAGTTCAGGGATCATAAGTCTTTATGTCCATTTATTACGGATCTCCTTTTTTTTATTTCAGCGTATTATGGAGGTACAAATGTTTAGGTTACATATTCTGCCTTTGCTCCACGCCTAATGGGTATGGTGTGCACTGTCTGGGGGATGAATACACTTGAAGCTATGTCCCTTTATTATGAAAAAGCTGATTTCCAACTTCTTATTTAGGTTGCACTCTGGAAGCTGGTTGTGGGATTATTGATGAATACCCAGAGATTTTACCACTGCAAATTCAAAATAAACTTTCTTGAAGCAGTGTGATATTCTCATGATGGAAACTATCTATTTTTAGTAAAAATTCATTAATCATCTTCTAAATGACATGTGTTTTGAATTACTGCTATTGCTGCTGTTGCCATTATTATTTTTATTTTGATAGGCCTCAACAGAAGAAAAATTCACCTTGTTTTCTGAAAAAGAAAGAATAAATAAAATTCTGAAATGTACTCAGAGCCTAGAATAGATAAATTGCCAATGTGAGGTTTCTGAAGACAGTCACCAAATTGTTATCACATTGCCCATTTGGGAGAGATATCTTTCAGGTTTGCCAGAAATTAACAAAGGAAGTGCAAAAACAAACAGAAAAGAAAAAAAAAAAAAGAAAAGCACATACAGTGCTTTAATATTTTCAGAACTTACACTTTATAGGTGGCCTTTATTTAATGCAGAATTGTTCCAGATGAAAGAAATAGAACAGATGTATGGGAATTTTGAGAAAAACATTTCAAAATCATAATAAACATAAAAATTTAGAATTAGAAACATTAAAATGTTACAAAAGAAGCTCTTTTTGATTCTCATCTTCTCCCTTCTCATCCTACTCATGGAAAATGAATCATAAATAGCTCTAACTAAATTTCAGGAACTCTATCTATCTATCTATGCATCCTATCATGTTTGCTTTTTCCAGTTAATATCAGGAATGAAGAGCTCAAGTTTGCTCCTAGATGTCATAGAATATTTTCCTATTTTGGAAAGGAGTTGGGATTTTATAAGTCCTTTTGACAACAACATTCTTTGGGTTAATGACCCTTGCCCATTCATGATCATACATCATTTGGGTCTGCAAGAGTATCAGTTAAACAAAGTGGCTCAGTTACGCACAATTAAGCTCAATGGAGTTTCCATAACTTTTCAATTACCTACTCACCATGTAGAAATGAATATGATAAGAAATAATCCCTCTCTCTCTCTTTGTTTTTTTCTCTCTCTCCCCCTCGGTCTCTTCCTTTTGCTTTATAAGGTGATAGATAGAGAGATCTATAGATAGATATAGATTAGGTATTTTGCCTAACAAATTATTTAAAACTTCATATGACAAAAGTTCAATTTATACTTAAACTAGATACTTACCCACCCTTACCTGGCCCCTTTCAGGATTTTTAATAACATTGACAACAGAGATATTCTCAGTATTTGGAGGCTTTTTTTTTTTTTACCTGTGGCTGGAGATTGTCTTGGGATAAAGATATCTGCTGAAAAGCATGTAGCCTATAGCCAAGTGTTAACCTGGTTTTCCCCAGCACACAGATTTCTTTCAATTAGATAGAATACTAAAGTTGAGTTACATCTGTCATAGAATCTCTATAGAAAATGTGTATTCCCTGAAGCATATTTTATTTATACTGTATCCCCACAATCAAATCTAGGTTCACCTTTGTTAAGATTCATATGTGAATTTGTGTAGACACAGGGAAAAATGCCATGCACTGATTCACAGTGAAATATGTCAGAATGCTCAATGAACATGATTGGTTGGAAATAGTGATTTATTTGTGAAGTGGAATTTTTTTTTTTCCTTCTGGTATTTTACTGGGAGTGGGAGACAGTAGACTAGTGAGTTCTAACTGACATTTAAATGACCCACTGTGTGTAGAGTTACCTGATTCAAATTGATTTCCATTCATTCCCGAAATCAAATGTCAGACCTAACTATTTCCAACTGTTATGATAGTTAGAAATTCACAAATATTGTTAAAGTTTGTGCAAACATTATGGATCATGCCCCATAAACATTTTATTTTCAAAATTATAATAGTGATCTTATCATTTTCCATGACTTTAGTGAATATTTAATTATTGAAATAGTCCTTTTAAGACTTAAATCATGTTTGAAAGATGAATATGAAGTTACAATGACGATTTTAGGTCAAGCCTTATTACTATCTTTTCCCTGGATTGTGAAACTGTCCCTGACTTCAGCTTACTTCTTCTAGTAGACCCTCTAAATTAACCTTCAAATTTTGCCAGCAGAATGATGATATTTCTATGCCTAAAACTTGTCATTGTGTCTGTAAGATTTTAAAGGTAAAGTGAAATTCTTTACCTTTAAAGTAGGTATACAAATCCTTCTTTCATATGCCCCTGCTTGCTTCCAACCTTGTATTTTGGGGCCTTCTATTTTAAAGAAAACCAATTATTGTGGTTTTCATGAACATATTCTCTCTTATAATTGTTTCTTTGATTTTGTGTCCGCTCAAAAAAAAAAAAAAAACAACAAAAACTCATGATCTTTTATATTTAGCCTACTTATAATCTCTTCTAAACTGCAGACCCTGCTGGATTCACCAAATGCAATGAATTAGTCTCTTAGTTCTGTCCCATTCTTTCTTGTACCTATTACAAGAAGAATCATGTTGTATGAACTGGTTGATCTCAAGTGTTACGTTGATCACAGAAAAAATGCAGACCAAAGGGAAAGGTATTGATAACCTTAAGAAAAAATTCTAGGGACATAGGTAGCGAGAGTTTCTTGGTCAACAACCTAGAATTTTGATGAAAAAAAGTGTTTTGGAATCTAACTTTCACAGTTAGATATCTTTGTTAATCAGCCTCAGTACTGGATCCATATTGTTATATCCAAATCATACTTTTAATTTTCACAGATGCTCCAAATTTTCTTTTCCTAAAATGAGCATCACAATATTCCATTCCACATGCTTTTCTAATCATATAACATAAACATTCCTTCCATCAGGTGATAAACTCTGTCTTCTTCTTTCATGTCCTTCTTGCCAAACGGAGTAAAGTGGGATGTGATTTGTGAGACAAGATCATAAAAGTCATGTACTTTTGCCTTGCTCTCTTGGGATAACTGCTCTTGGAACCCAGCCACCACAGTGAGGAAGTCAAGCAGCTACGTGAACATGCTCTGTGTAGGTGTCTGGCAAAGAGACCTAACCGAGGCTCCAACTGGCAGCCAACATCAACCACTAAACGTGGGTGAGCCTTCTGTTGACTCCAGCCCCTATCTGGTGAGTCACTGCCAGCTCCAGCTGATACTACAAGAAGCAAAGATGAGCTGTCACTGCCATTTGCAGCCCAAATTGAAGATTTGTAAATAAAATAAATGATTGTTTTCATTTTAAGCCACTAAGTTAGGGGTGCTTTGTTATGCAGCAAAAATAATTGGAAGAATAACTATGACATTATTAAATTAAAAAGAACAAAGGGATGAATGTGTATCTTTTCTTACAGTAAGGCCATAAGATCCCTGAAGACAGTAAACATGTGGTATTTATCTTTGTGTCCTCAGCACTGAGTGTACTGCACAGAGAAATTCATTATTTGTTGAAGGAAAAAAAGAAAGAAAGGAGGTGAGAAAAGGAAGAAAAATGTGTTGAGTCATACTGGGGATATTTGATATGGCTTATCTATAGAATGGAGAGGATATGTACCAGATGATTGCCTCAGACAACATATAAAACATACTTTTTTAAAAAAGAATATGAGAGTTCATTTCATCCATCCATTCATCCATAAAATGCTAAGATTTAAAAATGATGCCTATGCTAACTAGATTGATGAAGGTTAACTGCAGATTCAAGTTCACAATAATATATTTCTATACCCTCAGTACCAAATCCTAAAATCTTAAGAAAATTTTGACTCTTAGACTTACAGTCCTCTACTTTTTCCCTGCCATCTGATGTTTTGTCTATTTTTGACTCACTTTCTTTTCCCTCTTGTCAATATCTACACTTTTTCTCATTCTAACTCCTCGTAATTTCTTTAGCTGATTTTTTTTTTTGAAAACTTCCATCTATTACCTGGCACAAATCCTCTTTTGATATTAATTCATTATTTACATTGAACCAGGAATATCAGGTAGTATTGTGGTAACAAATCACTGACCTTTATTCTCAAACCTGTCTTATGTTAAAATTAGAGAGAAATCCATGAAGATCTTAAAAAAGAAACTAGCTGGCCACTCAGATACTAATTAGGGGATGGCAATTTTAGTTTGAGTCATTCAGAGCAGACATATAAATTCATAAACTCAATGGACCCAGAGTTAAATAGGTTTAAGGGAACTGAGTCATCAATCAGACATATAATAGATGCATGCACAAACCAAAATCTGGATTATTAAGTTACTGTGAGAAATATAACTGAAAGGTAAACTAGGCAATTTGTGTCTCTGTTCAGCTCATTGTGTCTTGATGGAGAAGAAAAAGATAGTAAGACCTGTCTGATAACTATATAATCAGAAAAAGAGAAACAAACAGGATAATTTTTTCCCAAGCTTTATTGAAATGTAAATGCTATAAAAAAATTGCAAACATTTAATGTATATACCTTGATGTGTTTGAACATGTGCAAATGCCCATGATACCACCACCACAACCAAGGTACTGCACAGTACTGCCCTGCACTGTTAATCTTAATAGCAATTGCCCTCAAGTCACCGTAGTATGATGTATATCCATTGGTTTAATAGGAATATACAAAGCAAAATTTTCTGTCAACTGAGTGAAGTCTCTCCCTAGGATAGTAACAGAGATACATTGATCGAGACCCTCTAGATTATATAAACACTTCATCTATCAGCAAACTTTCCTAAGGTCATTTTAATAACAAGGATTAAATTTTACTTTTTCACATAATTTTTTTTTCTGAGACTATATCTTAAGTCATGATTGCATTAAAGTTGTTCTCAGTTACCTCAGCCATCTGTTTTCAGACCAATTCATAAGAGCTTAATCTGATCCATTGACATCAGGATATATGTAAATTAAATAAGGGAAGAATCAAGCTACAAGAGCAAATGGCTACTTCAGTGTGACCTCTGTTGAAATCATTGTACTTTGATTTTCCAAGTCATGAATTTCTATTTTTTTTTTATAATTAACTATCATCTATGATCCTGCATTCTGCCTTTTTATTTTTTGTTAATATAGAATTTCTTCCCATATATCTATGTCAAGAAAAAAATCAAAGAAAAAATATATCTTAAACCACATTAATATTTGGTCTTTTTGTTTAAACTGAACAACGTTTAGTTTAATGAGATTTGAACAATTGTATTCATTCATGCAACTATCACCCAAATGAAGATTATTTCCATCAATCTAGATTATTCCTTTGTGCCTCTTTTCAGTCACTTGTCCCAAGAGACAACTATGTTCGAATTTGTACAATCTACATTAATTTTGCCTACCGTTAGACCTCATAAAAACTTAATCATATTATGAATATTCTATTGTGTTTCACTTCTTTCACTCAAAAGTGTATTGTAAATTCATCCATATTATTGTATGCACTGATAATTCACTTTTTTTTTCTGTTGAGTGATATTTCAATGTATAATTACATCACCATTTATTTACCCTTTTTTTTTTTGATAATGGCCATGTGAGTTGTTTCTGGCTTTTAGCTCTTATAAATGAGGCACTTTTGGACATTGTTGTACAAATATTTTGTAAATATATTTCATTTCATTTCTCTTGGGAAAATTTCTGATATTGGAATTGATGAAATATAAGATGAATGTGTATCTAAATGTCAAAGAGTTCCCCAGAGTGATTGAATCACTGCATACTATCACCAGAAATGTATGAGAATTTCATTTTTTTTGACATCTTCCCCAACATTTATATTGTCAGTCTTTTTATTCTTTTTCTTTTTAGGCATCATACTGAGTATAAAATATTACCTCATTGTAGCTTTCATTTCCCTGATAAGTAATAACGTTGAGAGCCTTTTCATGGACTTGTTGGACATTCTTATATTTTGCATTTTAATTGGATTATTTGACTTTTTATATTCAGGACACAATCCTTAATTGATATATATATTGCAAATATTGCTTCTCAACCTATGGTTTGTCCCCATTCATTTTTTTTTGTGATGATTTTTAGAAAACAATAATATATAATTTTACTAAAGTTAAATTTATGCTTTTTCTTAATAATTCAGGCTTTTGCATCCTGGAAAATTTTTGCTACCTCTTAGGTATAATTTGTATACTAATAAACATGCTTAAGGTCACTGATCTTTTCTCTGCTCTGTCTAGTCTGTTTTTAAATACATTAACTATATTCCTTATTTCTGACACTGTATTTTTATTACAAGCATTTCCACTTGGTTCTTTTTTATAATTTTCATCTCTGTGCTGATAACATTCTTCCTTTCACAGATACCGTTCACGTTTCCCAATAAATCTTTTCTCATACTTTTCACAGTTTAAGTTTTTGTTTTGTCATCCTAGGTTATATTTTCTTGCTTCATTGAGTTTCTTGAATTTTTTTATTGAATGTTAGATATTATGTTTTCAATGGCTGAAATGAATAAATAATATTTACTCCCCAGAGAAAGGATGCCTCTTTCCTTGCCAGTCTGCCACTGTGGAGGAGTGCTGTCAATCTAATCTATAGTTGAGCTGGATCTTGACTTTTTAGCAACTCTCTTTAGAAATCATTAACTGGTGATTTCAAATATTTTGAGGACAGTTTCAGGAACTACCTTTCAATAGAGCTTGGGATACGAGTAGGAGCTGGATTTCAGAGATCCCTCTGTGCTTTACAGTTCACCTGCTGGCATCCGAAATTAGGGGAGCGAGAACTCTCTGCTTTTCAGCCAGCTGTGAGCTTTGATGGTCACTAGAACGCTCTCTTTGTTCTCCAGTTCAGCCCAGATGTTTTCATCATGCGATTTTGCTCTTGGCTGTTGGAGGGCTGCAGCTGTGCACTAACTGAGAGACAGGGGTATCTCTGAGTGATGCCTCTCAGCATTCCTCACCTGCCCAGCTGTCCCCATGAGCTCAGCCAATGCCTGTAGGAAAGAGTTGGCAGATTTGATTCAGACTCACCCTGTAACTAGACATTGTTAATACTGTAGCCTAGCAGCCAGCCCAGGCATGACTAATAGAAGGTTGTTAAAATCAGGTTTGTTTCTCCTTAAACCCCTCTATGGTACTTTCCTTTTCTATTCACACTCTGCTGGGGATGGAAAGGTTCATTGGTCTCTTCTTTTTTAGAGCCTGTCCTTCTTTTGTATTTAGTATATTTATATTTCCTTGCATCCTCAGCTCTTTGGTAGTAAACATAAATTAGAAAAAATAACTATGATTTGAGGCTTACTCACTTTGTTTTAATTGTTAGTGGAAGTTATGATCTGGTAAAAACTATATTCTAAGCACAATCGACAGCTTATATTCTTTTCAAACCTGTACATTAAAAGGCAATAATTGCTGTGAATGCTAAGGAATATATGTTTTTTTTACAATTCAGAAATATATAAATTTCTGTAATTTGCTGAAATAAACTTATTGAACTGGTTCTTTTAACCAAAAAGGAGATATTTATAAATTTAGGAGTAATGTGTCATTATTTCTTTAAGAACAAATTTTTAAACAAGGTTTACAAGGTGAACTTGTACATGTTATAATGTTATTACATTACAGTCCAAGAAGCCATTTACCTGTCTGTTGCCCTGCTAATATCTTTTGAAAACCTATCTATAATAACATTTATTTTGTTTTACAAAAGGAAAAGGCAAGCAGCAAAGAACATAGTATTAATGTCACATTAGTGTATCACTTCAGAGTTTGCCATGCACTTTCAGGAAGAATATTTTATTTTCTTGTCAGAAACAACAAAAGGCACATACTATTGTATTAATTTCACCGTGGCAGAAGAATGGCCCAGACAGGTTACAGGACTCTGTGAAGGTCATACTAGGAGGTGTCGGAACAGGAATTTAAATGATCCAAATGAACTCTTCTGGGGCAACCAAGTGAGGAACAGATGAAGAGAAATTGCAATGTTTAATAGCTCTAAACATGGTTTGTGTATGTAAAAATACTTTGTTTATGGAAACAAGTGAAAGTGTTTCTATTAGTGATTTGCATTTGGCTATCAATCAGCAAACTTACCTGATGGCTTTAATAGAAGAGATGTAAGTAACTATCTAATGCGTTAGAAAAAGAAAGATAGAAAGAAGAATTTGGCTTCCTTTCCCTATATACCTATTTGATTTTCATACTGAGAGCTTTTTTATTTCTGCCTACCAATTAAACCCTGGTCCAGAAGACAAGAGGAATAACTGAACAGAACAAAAAAAGCTCTCAAGACTGTTATTCTGAATTTGAGAATTTTGAAGCATTTGCATATTTTGGAGGTATGCCTAAAATACGTAATTATTTTGCTTTGAGTAAACAGATTTATTCTTATTTTAATTTATTCTCCAGTTGTTTATATGTCTGTGAAATGTCAGAGACAGTGTATATGAATTACAGAATATTATTTTGTTCATATCTGTTTTTAGAAAATATGTCATCTCATTTCTGTCATTAATTGAAAGATCAGACTACAGATCAAGAAGTTGAAAAAAGACTTATATCCTAGTAATACACATCAACTATATAGAGGTATAAATGTCACTGAAACACTTAATAATTGTACACTGTTTTCAGATAACATAATATTTTCACATGTATGTTCTCTAAGTTTATTTCAGATCGTCTTGTAAAGAGAGCAATTTTATTATTATCTTAGTTTTATGGATGAGAAAACTGAAATCCAGAACTTAAAATAGTTACACACATTCATACAACTAGTAAACAAGATTTTAATTCCATTTTTCTGATCATGGGACAATGTATTCTTATTTTCCCAAACAAATTTTACACAGGATAATATTGCCCTTTGTTATTTGTGATATTTAATTTGTCTGCCTCTACCCTTCTAAACAAACCTTTTGGCAGTGAAAATTACTGGAATATAGTTACAGCATACTCTAGTTTATGGCAATGGTTTCCTATGATCGATGCAAGTTAGAAATACCTGGAGATACATATTTTAAAAGTATCAATGCAATATCCCACATCTAGAAACTTTGATTTAATTTATTTCGGTTTTGTCTTAATTATTGGCATATTTAAAGCTCTTCAGTTCTTTAATTTTAAGTAGTAGAGAGCTATAAGAACTATTGGTTTAGGAGTCAGAAGTTAGTATCAAACTCATTCTTTTATTTGTTAATTCTTTCTATCTATACACATTAATAGCCTCTACTCACATGACTAGCCCTCCCTCAATAACCACTTTATTGTCATGTGTGTCCAAATAGTAAATTGCACATTGTTTGATAAGGGGACTTACTTGTTTTTCAACATGGAATGCTTATATTATTTCTCCTTCCTTTTGAAGTGTTTGAAAATCAATTCTTCCTCTGCCTCTAAGAAAGAAGAACTTATTTTTTTAAATTGTTATTGTTATTCTCATGCTTGCTAAAATTTTGGGCTATAGGTTTTGTAATTTAAGTATATGAAGAGAAAGTAAATGAAAAGGAAAGCAATTTGTGGAAGAATTATGAAGGTACGGGTATTAAATTATGGAGGGGGTAGTGACAAGGCAAATGCCAAGGATGCTTGACAGACTTAGGTGATATTTAAAAGGTTTACTAAAGATATAAGGATTATTATTAATCATATTGGAGGCTAATGAGATGTCATGGTTGGGATTACAGAGTAGAAGTTATCTAAAAGTTTCTCAGACTCCACTGAAGAGACAACCCTATCTCTTGTCCAAGGTCCATATTAGTTGATTTATTTTTCTACCTTAGATAATAAATTCACTTCTAATAGTACCCAGTCCTTCTATTATAGGCTGGAAATAATGAAGTATACTTTCTTATTAAATATCATTGTAATTCTGAAATGTACATGTTTTAAGCTCATTTTTTAGATGAACAACCTGAATTAGCTGGAGGAGTTAAATGTCTACAAAAGGTTATGCCAATTTGAATAAACAGATCTAAGTTCTGATTGCAGATCTATTGACTCTAAAGCCCATTCAAACATATTAATATATTTAAAAGTGCATTTGTGGAATATGATTTTGTGGGCTGTTAGTTCATATTCTGGGATTGTCATTTCATTGTTTCAGAGATTCCCAATATCCATAGCATGGCTGTAACCTATTCCAAAGTAAAATGTTTCCTTAACTTTGTTTACAAAGTTAAAATGTTTCCTTAATTTTGTTTACACATCAATTTTCCATCTTTTTTGACTGGGTGCTTTTTCTTCACAGAATACTCAGTCACATTTGTAAAACACAGTGTGGAATCTTCCCTGATGAAAAGTGTCTCCTTGGTCTTATCACTCCTTACCCCACATTCTAGCCAACTCTATAGCGACAGAGGCAGATCATTTAGTTCTTGACAATAGTTGGTGTTATAGTCCATCCAGCTTCCTTCCCTGCGATTAGATCAACACAGTAACCTCATAGTAAACTTATTAGTAGTGTTGATATCCATTTAACTCCTGTTATAATCCTTTCCCTGTGACCTGCCCATTCACAAATAGCCTTGAGATATTCTCCATTTACTGATTTTCAGCTGCTCCCTGGTATCCTTTATGTAATGGGCAAATACACGCTTATTTTTTATTACCACTGTCCCAGACACTTTGAAAGACATCTGAAATTAAAAATAACAACAACAGCAACAACAAAAACATAATAGTTATCCTATACAAAATAAAGGAGGTAGAATTGGAAAAATATAGCCATTAACAGACAATGGGACAATTCATGAGTGGATTAACAAAATGTGGTGTGTGTGTGTGTGTGTGTGTGTGTGTGTGTGTGTGTGATGCATACTACTCAGCCATAAGAATAAATGAATTGATGTCTTTTCTAGCAATTTGGATGAAACTGAAGACCATTATACCATAAGCGAAGTATTTCAGGAATGGAAAAACAAACGTTGCATATGCTCTTTAATAATTTGAAATGTTTATGGGCACACATGGGCACAGAGAGAAGTAAAACTCGTTGGAAATCAAGCAAGGAGGATGGGGAGGAGGGGAGCTATATAAACCTATGTAACGGGTACAATTAACTCTATTCAGGTGATAGGCACATTTACAGTCCTTATGTGAGCATTATAAAAGCTATCTATGTAAAAATAAACATTTGTACCCCCTTCATATTTTGAAATAAAGAAAAGACAACGAGAATGTAAAGCATCAAATCTGACTGAGGGTGAGTATGTGCGGGAGAATGGCAACTCAAACAGATGGAAGTCCCAAGAGGCTTCACAGCGGTAATGACTCAGACTGAGATTTGACATATAAAATTCAGTGCTAGATTATGAGTTTGGATTTTGAGTGGAGAGAAGAGAATAGGATAGAAGAGAAAAGAAAAAGAGAGGTGAAGAAAGGGAAGGAGATTATATTGTAACTTAAATAAATGAAATGTGGGAATATATATCACTATCAATACAGAAGTGATAGAAAACAAGAGCATAAATAATGACGAATCTTGCTGTCCTGTTACGAAGACCTCTGATATTTCTCTCTTTCCTGAATCTACTCCTTTTTTATGATAATGGCACCCACTTTTCTCTTAGAAGATTTCTCCTCTTCTCTGTGTATACATACTAGATTTGTTAATCATAGACTCCTCCTTTGCCCAGAAAACTCAAATCGTGCCAAATCATTTCCTTCTCAGTTATTAATCAAAAGGTATTTTTTGCTTCCTCATAAATTTTGAAATATAAAGATATCATCTCAGAGTTAACTACAGCCATGATCCCTGGTACACAGCAAAAGCCTGTGAGAATGGCATTAAAACCACAATCAACATGTTTTTCCTTTCCATCATTGTTATTATTATAATAAAAGATAACTGTAATGACAATTAGTGTTATTACTTTCACTATGTTGAATCTGTATTAGATTTATGTAACTTGGAGTTGATGGAATCCAAAAAATTGCAATACGCAAAGGAGTCGCTCTATTGATGTCAAGACTCCAAGTCTGAAGGCACCTTATTGATGGATTTGAAGTGGGCAGAGATTAACAAGGTCAGAGTTCATTTTATAGACATTAACTTGCTGGTAGTGTGGAGGATGGATTAGAAGCAAATGAATTTAAGGGATAAAATTATATTTTGATGTTTAGAGCAGTAATATAGCTAGAGTTTGATAGTATAAATTAATATTACATTATGAAGCAATGTTCAAAAAAAAGTGGATGTTTAGATAAGAGAATGAATTACCCCCAGGCAAAACGCTTCAGTGATGCTCCACTATAATCCTGACACATTTAAGCATCCTTATTATTATCTGCAAGGCCTTGCATGATCTCGCCTCTGAAATTGTCTCGTCTAATTCTAAACAATCTTCTTTATACACTATGATTTAAAACATTTTTCTACTTAGGTGAGAGGAAACATAAACATTAGAATTTAACATGGCAAAGCAAGAGCAATATTTCTAGGTAATTATCAGATCTAAGCTAATTACAGTGGCGATCTATGAGGATTTTGTACTTAAAAATGTAAAAAAAAATTAAAAATACTGTACTCTATGCTGTGTCCTCCCCAATGACACTATAGTGATTTCAGGTAATGTGAGATAATAGAAGATACAGTCTAAATGTTTATGTGTGCCCCAAATTCATATCTTGAAATCCTAACCCCCAAAGTAATGGTATAAAGAGATGGGAGGTGATTAGATCATAAGAGCTGAGCCTGCGTAAATGGGATAAGGGTCCCTATATTAATAAAAGGATCCAAACACCTCGATGTCCCTTCCAACATGTGAGGACACAACAAGAAGACAGTCACCTGTGGACCAGGAAGTGGGTCCTCACCAGACACCGAGTCTCTTTCTTGGCTCCTTGATTTTGGACTTTTCAGCCTCCAGAGATGAGATGTAAACTTCTGTTGTTTATAAGCCACCCAGTCTATGGGATTTTCTTATAGCAACCCAAATGGACTGAAACAATGGATTAAAGAGTAAATTTGAAAACCACATGCCCAAGATAATCTGCTGTGGAAGATGACTTCACTATTAGGTATTGTACATTGGATAATCTAGTGATCCAGGGCTGTCCTTGAAACTTAAAAAAAATTAAAAATTAAAAATTAACTCTATTTTGCTGACTTGACCTTACTCTAAAGAATACAAGTGATATTTTTACCAGATACGATTTCTGCCCCTCCAGGTAAAGCATCCCATACTGCTTAAGTAGTACCTGGTTTAAGTAAGCAAATTTTACCTTTTAGATTTCAAAGTAAAAAAACAAATAAACAAAATCAAAAAAAAATCTTTCTCCCAAATTTTTAAAAGTTTGACAGAAGTTTAAAAATAGCCTGAGGTATTTTTTTTCATTTAAAATAGTACATTATAGAAAATAATGCCTGAAAGATAATTGGGGAACAATTTTGAAATCAAATTACATGGTGGTCCCTAAATTCCATTTTTACTCTTCACTTGCTCTAATAGGTTCCGTTGTTTCTCTGTGAATACTACATGGTCATTAAATAGTAATTTTCCCTTCATCCACTGTTTCATAATCTATTTAATTAAAATAGCTAATAAATTTAAAAGTTATTTGATTTGAGTGATTAAATGCTTGACTTTTTAAACATATTTTTAAAAATAAAGTTCTTGAAAGAAGCAGAAAGGTTTAGACATGCTATTTCTTGGTAATCTTTAATTATTAGTGATAATTTTTCCAGTGAGGGGAAATGCAGGAGAAAAGACAGCTACATGTTTCTCCTTTTGCATGAATTACAATGCTTCACCTATATATGATGAGAAATTGAGACCATTTCAAAGTTAAAAAATTGCATTGAAAGATAGGAGAAGTTGTACTTGTATTTCTAGGGTTAGATAACAAATCACTGGAAAGAAAAAGACAGTAAACTGAGGGTAAGGATAGTATTTTATTTATTTCCAAATTCCTAGTGCTTAATGGAATGCATAGACCACATTAATTGCTCAATATAAATTTATTGAATGATTTTAAAATAAATTTTAGACAACAATTTCATTATACATTATCCATATTGTTTCAAATTTCCATAATGTGAATGGGATTTCTACACCATTTTTTTCAATGGGACTGTGATTATTAACAATGATACCCAATTCAGTTTCCTATTCAATCGGTGCCTCAAAGTTCTGTTTGTTCCCAGCTGCGCTGTTATTATATTGTAGCTTTAAAATTCAGAATCCAGTTATCCGTGAGTTCAATTTTTACTATACAATATTATAAAACAGCATAGATTGATTACATTTAAAAATTAAAAAAGCATCTTAAGGTACCAAAAAGACAGAAAATTACAGAAAAGAGTAGGAAACATCCTTAATCAAATTGCAAATAATAGCAAATAGTTTGTCTTAGTTAAAACAACATTATCTCTAAAATGAAACAAAAGAAATTCAGCAGAGGACCTAAGAAAAACTTAACTGAAAGAAAAAATTTTAAAAAATCAAATAAAAGAACTATACTTCATATTGGATATTTCTAGGTGAAATATTAATGCAGAGCTAAGTGTTATATAAAATATGTAATTCAAATAGATAATTATGACTAATTTCACATTGAGTTTGCTTTCATAAAAAAGTTTTCTGTGCACCCATCATTCCCACTTTATCCTTCCCTCCCCACAATCCTCCCCAGCCTCTGGTAATGATCATTCTACTCTCTGTCTCCATGAGATCAATTATTTTGACTATTTATTATACCTCCCACGTATATGTGAGAACATGCGAGATTTGTTTTTCTGTGGTTGGCTTACTTCACTTAACATAATTTTCTCCAGTTCCATCCATGTTGTTCCAAATGGCAGGATTTCCTTCTTTTTATGTCTATGTAATTATTCCATTGTGTATATGTACCACAATTTCTTCATTCATTCATCTATTGATGGACACTTAGATTGATTACAAATCTTGGCTATTTTGAATAGTGCTGTAATAAACAGGGGACTGTAGATCTTTTCAATGTACAGATTTCCCCTCCTTTGAATATACACCCATCAGTGGAATTGCTGGGTCATAGGATAGTTCTATGAACATTTTTAGTTTTCTGAGGAACCTCCACACTGTTCTCCACAGTGGTTAGATAGAATGAATAGTATCTGATAGCACAACAAAGTGATTATAAACAAAAATAAGTTAGGGTATATTTTTAAATAACTAAAAGAGTAAAATTGGAATGTTCTTAACATAAAAAATTAAATGCCTGAGGTGTTGTATCCCAATTATCCTGATTTGATTAATTCACATTGTATGCCTGTATCAAAATATCAGGTGTACCCTATATAGATCTATAACTATCATGTACCCATAATAATTAAAAATTAAAAATAGTATTTTTAGTGTTCTATGACAGTCTTTGAATTAATATTGAAGAATACAAGAAAAAGATAGATTGGATCCACCGATCACAGAGAATTAGTATTGTTCGAAGGGCTGTGATATTAAGTCTATTGCTCCCAAATTATAGACTCCTAAATAAAAGATTAAGTTCCTGGTTTCATTCTTATTTATACCTGGGTTTCATATCTAGGGCTGCTAAACTGTGCAAAGATTTCTACCTTTTTTTTTTAGATTTAGAAACAATGTTTATGTAACTATTACATGTGAATCATGTTTAGTTACATTTATTTAGCATATGCAACTAATATAAAAAGAGCTACAATATTAGAATAAAATGCTGCAAATACTAGAGCAGGTCAATTGCTTAGAAGGCTGATCTCTTTTATATAGGAGTGGATATTGTTATTTGTAGGCAGCAGTGACATCAATGGAAAGGCTAATTCTCATGAAATTTCACCAGCCGTCAGAGTGAAAGGAAGCAATAGCTCTATGTGTAAAGTAAATGACTGTCCAGAAATCACTCAGGACAAGAGAAAATATAGGGTTAGAGGATGTCACATTGTTCATGATCCTGATTAGGCTTAGACATATTGGCTTAGATCAGTTATTTTTAAGCATTTTTTTCTCAAGATTCCTTTATACTCTTAAAAATTATTGAGACCACAAAGAACTTTATTTTTTAATGTACTCACATTTGCCAATATTTATCAAAATAAAAATTAATGTTTCAATTATACAGAAATTTTAAACTTGTAATGATATAATAATATACTATACAAATATATATAAATCAAAATTAAGGCAATTTAACAAATTTATGTGTTGACTCATTTAAAAATTGAAGCGATAAGTCCATCATATGTTTACATAAATGTTATATTTTTATAAAAATCACACATTTTTCAAAAGTAAAAATCAATGAGAGGAGTAGCATAGTTTTACATTTTTACAAATCTTCTTAATGTCTTGTCTTAGCAGAAGACAGCTGGATCCTTTTATCTGCTTTTATAGTCAGTGTCTTGTGATACGGTGCACGTGTTAAACTTTGTAAAACTTCCTCTTGTATTTGTAAAAGTATAAGAAAAATAACAGAAAATAAAATCTTAGTATCAGAATAAAAATTGTTTTTACCCATGTACCAATTAAAGCAATAAGGAACCCTCAGGGGTCCCTGGACCGCAGTGTGAGAACTTGGATAATTGGTTCCTAACACTGACTGTCGTGAGAATCAATGAGAAGTCTTGAAAAGCTATAGATGCCCAAACCAATTCCTCAGAGTGACTGATTTAATTGGTCTGCAGAAAGACTCAGACATAAGTAGTATTAAAATCTCCAGGGTGTTTCTAATATGCAACTAGGTTAAGAACTAGTGGCTCTGATAAATTGTGTAATGAGATATGTCTTCATCTTAATGGTTTGGCAACTTTACAAATTTAGATCATCTTCTATTTCCTCTTTGGGATTTTATTTGGTGGGATTGTAGATATTTAAAATATTAATTTTATTTAATATAAAATTAGATATTATGACTGCAAACACACTAATGAAAATATTGTTCCAATGATACAATACTTACCAGTGAATAAATAAGAAAAACTGTATGTTAGACATTTTTTTACAGATATAGGAACGGATAATTTACCAGTCAAATAAAATCTATAGTTTTGTTCAGCATGCCCAGAAAAAATGAGCCAGATAAAAGTATCATTCTTTGTAGTGATTTAAATTATAAGGCTGTTTCCACGACAGAAAAATGATGAGTAGCTGATAAAGACGATTGTGTGCAAGCATTATTACTCACAGCACAGCGAGTGAAGGAATAATATTAAATCCACAAGTGTTTGCTGTTCATCAGGGCCCATATTTTTATAGACATAGTCCATTATAAAAGATAACATGTCATTTGAATAATCACATGTAGGAAAAATAGTACATCCATGAGCTCTAATTTTTGAAATATATAATGACTAATTAAGTTACTCACAAGGTTTAAAAATGTATGAATAAAAATGGAAGCATCAGTATTCTTGATTTCTGAATCCAAATTTTCTATTTTTCCAAAACAAAGCGTTTCTGGCAATTATTTTCTATTCTTTATTGAGACCCTGCTCCCCTCTAAAAGCAATTTCATTGCCTCCGAACTCTTATCCACAAGTGTATTAGATCAGTTTATCTCAAATGGGGATGTTTTTTTCCTTGAGGGGAAATTTGTTACACATGAAGAACATTTTTTGATTGTCAAAAGTGGGAAAGGAGGTTGTTAGTGCATCTAGTTGATAGAGATCAAAGATCACACTAAACATCTGCAACGCACACAAGGCTGTTCCTCGGTCCCAGTAAATAATTTTCTGGCATAAAATGTCAATAGTGCCAAGATTTAGAAACTTGCATTAGATGATATATACTATATTAACAATTCTTGTCTTGCCAGAAATTCATTATGGATATTTAACACTGAGTAGTTTGATTCATTTATATATATATATATGTATTTCAATACAATTCACTTCAACTTATTTTTAAGTGATTGAGATGAATACGAATATTATTTATTACAAAGTGCTCACAGATTAATCAAAATCAGTGAGTCTTAAAGAAATTGACGTCTCTATAAAGGATCATTCTAAGAAACATTTTCGTATCATATGATTTTAACCTTTGAGTTCTATTTAATAATACATTTTCCTCTTTTTATAGTATACCTGAATAGTTTTATGTTATTAACTATTTTTATAATAATATAATAATAGTGAACCATTCATAATAGAGTGTTCTACGTAATAAATTTCTTGACTCTCCAGATGAATTTGACTATAGCTATCTTCCACATAAAAAGACTATATGCTATGATAAGAGAGATGCTGTCAGAAGCGTGCCTATAGAAAACCATTTCCCTGCAGCCCTATTTTAAAAGCTGTTATTCCACTATTTTTATCAAGTATTTAAAGGATAAAGCCTGCAGAATTGCCATATAACAGGGCAAGTACTCCCAAGAGAGGAAGAGCATACAAACATCCTGGGGTAATGGAGAATAGATTTGCTAAATAAGTGCACAGGCAATCTAGGAAGCTGGGTTAGGAAATGGAAGAGTAGAGACTCTATGAACTCTGATTCCAAAACTCTGTATCTAAGTTTATCTTTTTCTAATTCAAAATCTAGACTATTTCCTCTTGAAAATGAATTACTTCTTCTAGTCAAAGCATTAGAAATGGTATGTAGAGTATGGTTATTTATCGTATAAAAACATCATACAAATAAAAACTCATTTGAAATGGTTCCCATTAAAATCGGCTCAAATACTCTATATGATAATACACTAGAAGCCCTCTTATATCGTATTTGGGTGACTGCTGATTAGTTGTTAAAGTAGAGAACTATTAAAATTATCAATAGATATTTAAACCTTTTCAAAGAATTAAAGTAGGGAAGCATTAAAAACTGGTATACATTTTAAACATTTTTTTTTTATTTCAGCATAATATGAGGGTACAGATATTTAGGTTACGTGTGTTGCCCTTGCCTCCCCTCCCCCCCTCAGTCCAGGTTTCAAATATGTCCATCCCATTGTGTGGTGCACATTGCACTCTTTGTGTACACATATACCCGTCCCCTCCTCCCTCCTCCCCCCTCCCCCCTGCCCAATATCTAATAGATGCAATTCTT
>CAUYSK010047931.1:0-10526 GCA_963575035.1 Avahi laniger
GAGTGCCATGGCATCAGCCTAGCTCACAGCAACCTCAAACTCCTGGGCTCAAGTGATCTTCCTGCCTCAGCCTCCCAAGTAGCGAGGACTACAGGCATGTGCCACCATGCCCGACTAATTTTTTTTTTATATAGATTTTTAGTTGTTCGGCTAATTTCTTCCTATTTTTAGTAGAGACGGGGTGTTGCTCTTGCTCAGGCTGGTCTCCAACTCCTGACCTCGAGCGATCCTCCTGCCTCCTCCTGCCTCGGCTTCCCAGATGCTAGGATTACAGGCTTGAGCCACCACGCACGGCCTATACAGTTTTAAATCAATTTTTATTTTTCATCACATTGTTTAATTTATCCCCATAATGGACCATATTGGTTAAATACCAGAAAGGTGATGGTGAAATGCACAAAATTAATAAGGAATATAGAAACATTTCTGCAAAGTCATTCATTTCAAAATATTGCCCCAAAGAGACATTTTATATAATAATTATTTCAAAGGACAGCAAGGTATTTTTTACTACTTCAAAAATAATCTTAAAAAGAGGAAATGAGTATTATATGCAATTTGGTTTTTCAGTTACTGAAAATACTTAACACATTCTAAAGGTGGTTTTTAGAAGGAAGTGCTTACAATCACCCTAAAATCTTCATCTATCATTTAGATTTTTAAAGTAGCAAATGCAAGAATTCCAAACAGATCCTGAAAGCAATTTTTATTGATTTTTATGCTGTTACATAAACAGATTTTAATCTATATTTTGTCACAAAACACTACATTCATTTAAAAGATGTTAGCAAATGTTTTCTTTTACAATTAAACAGAGTACATCACTTGAAAATGGGACAAATTTAAACTTGTATATACTATGAGATTTCATTGGAAAATAATCTTTAACATACCAATCTAGTGAATATCATTTTTAGTCATTTAACATAGCTCATGCAAAAAATGACATTTTAAAAAATTTCTAAAGATCTGCAGATTACATATTATGAAATCTAGAGGACTTTATTCTTCAAAGAAAGACCTAAAGATATTTACCTATTTTAAAATTGCTTACCTATTTCAAAGCTTATCTATTGCACAGAACATATTCGTGCAATATAGAAAATTTAAAGTATTTTTAGGCTAGGTACAGTGGCTCACGCCTGTAGTTCTAGCACTCTGCAAGCCGAGGCAGACTGCTTGAGCTCAGGAGTTTGATCTCAGCCTGAGCAAGAGTGGCGGCACGTGCCTGCCATCCCAGCTAGCTACTCACCAGGCTGAAGCAGGCAGGCAGGACAGTTTGAGCCCAGGAGTGTAAGTTTGCTGTGAGCTATGATGACACCACTGCACTCTAACCAGGGTGACAGAGTAAGACCATGTCTCCAAGAAAAAAAAAAAGTGCACTATTTTGACTTTAACGTTTAAAAAAAGAAACTAGAAAAACAATAATAAATTTTCTTCAGTAGAAGAGATTTAAGGCACCGAGGTTAAGTTTGGTATTCATCTATTGGAATGTTATATGCTCTCAAGAAAACAATGGCAAATAGAGCATTATTGCTTGAGGGCTCATCTTAATTATCTAAATTTTTCTATAGTTAGATCTCGTAACAGATTTCTAACAAAAAAACGATTATGAATCTATCCTTAATATTATTTGCATGCACAAACTGGAAGCAAGAAATAAATTTAATCCAAACTGAAAGTCAAGTTTTCCAGAAAACAGGTAAAAAATGATTTTTCAGGCTAAAAAAATGTACTCTCCATACTTTCCAATTATTGCATTCTTTTATTCATTCATTCATCAATTACACAAATATATGCCGGGCACTTTTGTAGGTGAGTGAGATACAAATGTTTTAGCAAACATTTACTGAGCTCCTATCATGTTGTTTCTTACCCATGGATCTCTTACGCGATGCTGGTAAGATGGTTTGTATTAACATGTACTTTAGCCATCAACTCAACACTAAATTATCGATATTTGAACTTTTGCAACTTAGGTTTTATAAGGCCCTTGGATTAAAAAGTAAATTAAAAAACAAAATTAATTTTAAGTTCGTCAATAATTTTGTTTTGTTTTTTGGTATTCCTGTCACAAAATGTCTACAGCATGTACTGTTGACTTGGCTAGGTCATCAACTGACTCTGAATAACTGAAAACTGAACTCTAAGCAATAAGATACGTGTATTTGCTTGCTTCTCATGCGTGTCAAAAGTGATAACGCCAATCACAGAATATCAGCTGCCTTTTATGGTCTTGGTTTTCAGATCCGATAAATTTTCCCCTCAAGTGAGAGACGATGGGTACTTTCCACTTCAATTTCAAAAGAGGACAACGAGGTTTAATCCTCTTTCTTCCCACCCCCAAAAGAGTTCATAAGTTAAGGTGTTTTCCCCTCACAAAAACCTCCTCCTGCTCCGTGACGAAGTAATCAACCGTGGGTAACGGTAGACCCAGGTAAGATTTATAGATCTTAAACACATTGAAATCAGGGAAATCAAGATTTGACAAAATGTTTCCTTCACTTCCCCTGTTTCCGCAAAGACCATCACTTTCTGGCTTTTAAAAAAAGACCGGTGCAGGAATGCTTGGCCTCACGCTAATGAACACCACTGCTAAAGCGCATAACTTGACGCCGACTTGGCTTTAAATGGTAATTCTTAAGAAAAGCAAACAGTTTAGCAGCCGCTGTCTCGAAAACGACAGAAGATGAAGAGATCTCTTTTGAACCTGAGGATAGCGGTGAGGCACTCCCCTTCCATAACCAGCTTTGTTCCTTTCTGAACCAGGCAGTCCATGAGCTAGCCTCCTTTGTCAATACAAAGGGGGTTGAAGGTCAGAATCTTTCCGAGTCGGATTGCTCAAAGATCTCCCCGGATCCAAGGAATCAATGTTAAGGTATCAAAGCCCCCGCCTAGTTCCCAAACTGACCAACAAACCAAAGCCTGGAATCCCCACCACCCCCATCATTCCTCGCTCTCCCTAGCCAAAGATGAGAGTCAGGCCGAGAAAACCCATCTTTTCAGGCAAGTAAGAAGGCGTCAAGCCTCTTCCCTAACATCCCTCCTCTCCCCGACTCTTTCCCCGGACCCCTCTACAACGACGAGCCGCTACGTAGGTTTCCAACCCCCAAGAATTCTTGCCCAGTCTCAGCCACACACAAGATGGCAGACCCACACCTACCGGAGGAAACAGCTGCGCCACCAGTCCAGCGATGCCTGTCTCTCCACTGCGGGTAACTCCATTGGCCCATCCAGCAAGCGCGAGATAAGCCGAGAGCGCTGGCAGCCAATCAGGAGGATGCGCGCTAGGGCGCCGCTGCCGTGCAGACGGTGCGGGAGTCGAGCCTGTGAGGTGTGACTCGGCAGAGAGGGTGGCCAATGGGCTCGTGGCCAGTGCCTTCGGTGTCCGACTCCTCCCATTTAGTGATCGCGTTAGGTGGGCCTGAACATTAGAGGTGGTGCACTATTTTCTCCCCGGCTGAAGCAAGGAGGGACAGTTGTTGCAGAGGAGAGGGCTAGGGAATGAAGTACTTCCCGGGCAGAGGGCACTGGGGGCCGTCGGGTCTCGGCGGCGTGCAGTCGTAAAAGAGTCCAAGCGGCGGAGGAATCTAGCTTCGCCAACGGAGCGGGCGGAGTGCAGCTTTCAGGTTCGGTGTGGAAAACGGGGTGGAGCCAGTGTAGCCGAGGCACGGCCTTAGGTGGCCCTCCGACGGTTCCTTTGGCCAGGCTGTCAGAGGCCTTGAAAACGCCGCGGAGCCCTCGCGCGTGCATCCGCCGTTCTCCTTGCACCCACGTGCAGTCCCGGGTTGGAGAAGGGATCGCGGGCACACTGAGTTCTCAACCCCCATTTCCATCTCTGTCTCTTGGTGCACACCTTAATGAAAGTTGATTCCTAAGCAGCTGGGAACCCAAGGCTGCAAAAGGGGGCTGCAGAAAATGGATAGCAGTATAAAAATCCAGGAGCAGAACTTCGAGGTTTAACCACTGACCCATTTCACAGGTAAGATTACACAAGCCCTAAATAGAGCAAGTGAAATCATTTGTCCAAGATCACGGAGTTGAGATTAGAAACTAAGACTTCCTGACTCTCATCTACCACAACCCAATAAGTAATTACCCAATAAGTAAGTAAATAAAATGAGGAAAGGCATGTAGTTAATTGTGTTCTTTGGCATTGGGAAGCCTGCCATGAGTTCTGTAAATATTAATACATAAAGCCGAGGAGAATGGGCATCTTTGAGGCGATAGAATGTAGTAATCAAAACATGGGCTCTGAAACCAGGCTGCCTGGTTCCTTCCTTTGCGTCTGCCACCTAAAGTATGATAACGCCTTACCTTCCTTATCAGAAAAACTGGCATGCTAGTTTATCCTACATGATTGTTATGCGGCTTAAATAGGTACACGTGAAGTATTCAGAAGGGTGACTGACACGTGGTTTATATTCAGTAAACGTTCATTACTGTCATCATAATTAAAACATAAGGAGCTGAGAAGAAATGGTCACGGCATCTTAAGAGCCTATTTTTAAAAACAAAATGGAATCATATACTGAAGTGAAGCAGACTATTTGCCAAAATGAAAAGGAAGGGAAAAAATGAACACATTTTAAAATCTCAATTACTCTAAAATATTAACACAGGCTGTCTCTGGATGATGAAAGTGTGATTTAAATTTTCTCCTTCATGGTTTGTTGTATTTTGCAAATTTTCTTAAATATGATGTCTTTTGTAAGTTCGCTTATTTCAAATTTTCAGAAGGTGTGAACAACACTGATGAGAGCTTTTTTAAAATAAGGCTATTGCTGAGAGTGCTTAGGTGGGAAGTATAAGTTGGTAGAACCTTTCTGGAAGGCAGTTTGACAATATGCTATAGAAGGCTTTAAAGTGGACAATTCGTTTTTGAAAACCTACATATACTTAATTTTTAAAATTAAGTACATTTGTACATTCTCTTTTTACAAAATTAGAACCTTACAGATAAAGAACACAATCTAGAATCCCTCAATGTCTCCTCACTCCTCCTCCTCCTCCCCTCAACCCTACTGAAGACTTTAGTACAGAGCCTTCAAGTCCTTTTTTATACTTTTTAACACTTTTATATATATTCTGTATATCTGCATATATGCATTTGTAATTATTTTTTTTGGTAGAGATGGTGGATGAGAGAGGCCGGTCTCACCGTTGCTCAGGCTGGTTTCGACCTCCTGAGTTCAACAAATCCTCCTGCCTCAGCCTCCCAGAGTGCTAGCTAGGATTACAGGCATGAGCCACCCTTCTGGCCACCATTTGTAATTTTTTAATGAAAGTAGTGTACTATATATCATTCTGTATCTTTATTTTCTGACAGTGTTTTTGCGACATATATATGTTATTTATAACTCATTATAATATTATGGACCATTTCTTTTACCTGCTGCATAGTGTTCCAGTATATGACTAAATTGTTCTGTTAATGTAAATGTTTCTCTTTGTCTCTTTTATAGGTTTTCATATTAAATCCTATATTGTTGGATATGTGTTTTATATGTAGAGAGAAAGAGAGCACATTTTGCTCTTCTCTTGATGGACATTAGATTGTTTCCAGTTTTTCACCTTACAAACAGTGCTGCAAGGAAAATTGTTGTGTTTTCTTTGCACATGTGCTGTTTCTCAAGAATATATACCTAAAAGTGGAATTGCCTGGTTTTTAAGTTACGGACATTTTTTTAGTTTTAGTAGGTCATCCTAAATTTGCCTCCAAAACACCTCTACAAATTTACACATCCCGCAAATAGTTGGAGTTTAATTTCCCCACGATTTAGACCAACACAAGATATTATCTTTATTTTTGCCCATTTGATGGCTGAAAATGATACTCATTTTTAATTTTCATTCTCTGGTTTAAGGTTGGATTATCTATTCATATGTTTGTTAACCTATAACTTATATAAATTTCCACAGTTTCCTAAAAAAGCCTATTTTTCTATTGGGTCCTTTTTTTCTTAATGATTTAGAGAATTCTTTATGTGTCCTAATTACTGTGTATCCTGTATCATTGTATCAACTCCTTGCTTGGCTTTTGACTTTACTTTTTGTTAGTTTTATTTATTTGTTCTACAGATAGATTTTTCTCTACTTCTAATCTTTTGGTCTCTTTTTATCTTACTGCACTTCTCTAAGATTTTCAGTACAATACTGAATAAGAGGAGTGATAGCAAGTGTCTTCATTCTGTTCCTGACTAATGAAAATGCTTCTAATGATTCATCATTCACTACGATGTTTGCTGCTAGATTTTGGTAGTCTATAAGATTAAGGAAGTTCTCTTTTATTCCTAGTTTGCTGAGGGTACCCCTCTTCCATAGAATAGTTATTAACTTTAACTGTTTTATTTTTCTGCATCTGAGATGATAATTTTCCTCCCTTCATCGTTAATATAGGAATTCACATTGGTAAACTTTTCAAGTTAAACTTTTCGAGTATTCCTGGGATAAACCCTACTTGGTAGTACACTTTTAGTAATTAAGTCTTATCATAACAGTCTAAGACATAGTTGGCATTATATTCCCCATAGAAAATGTTTTTGTAAAGTATTTATAAAATGAGATAGCTTAATTGTTAACTAACAATAAAATGTAAATGTTAATTAACAAATATGTTAAATATGGGTGATAAGATTATAGGTGATTCTTCTCTGTAATATTCCTAATTTTGATATTTTACACATTTTTTCCAGTTAATATGTATTTTTGTAATGGCTTATGCCATTTTAAAAGATAGAGCTATTGTTATAACAGTATATTTTTTTCTTATGTATCTTGTTCTTTACAGATATTTACTGTTGTTTATTTTTCTTACAGAATGTTTCATGCATTTGTGGACCAAAGATGAAGTTGGTTTTTATTTTTAAAAAAGGTATTGTCAGTGATCTGATACGACTATAAATATTCTCTTGAAGATGCATGGACTTGTCTTTGGGTTGGACTGTTGATCATGTCTGAAAGTTTCTTCAAGCACAGTTTCTACTTGAAAATTCAAGTATCAAAGGATATCAGGTTTAAAATGGTATAATGATGTATTTTGTCTGAGGACTGCAAATTTCACAGAGACCACAAGTGGATTCCAGTTATATTCTCCAATCAAAGTGATTCATATTATTCAGTCCTTTGATAAACCTAATGTTGAAGAATCTTATATTTATTAACAACACCAAAAGATGGGAGAAAAAAATGGTAGGTTGAAGAATACATTGTTAAACTTTGTTTAAAAGTATATAGACAACTTAAGCTGAATTGTAGAATTTTCAAGGTTTTCCATTGCAAGTAACTTTTCTGAATTAGAGGGAATTAAGGGTTTATTCTTATGTATCTACCAATTTTGACTGTTTTATAATTAATTGTGTATCAGTAACTCTATGTCGGTACTTTAATGTACTTTTTTAAAAATAGACTTTTTTAAAGAAAACTTTTACTGTTACAGAAAAATTGAGAGGATAGTGCAGAGAGTTCAAATACAGATAGTACCTAGTTTCACCTATGATTAACATTTTCCCTTTGGATGTTACAGTTAATGAACCAGTATTTACACATTATTATTAACTAAAGTCCATAGTTTATTCAAATTTACTTAGTTTTTACTTGTTGTCTTTTTCCATTCTAAGATCCCATCCAGGATTCCACATTACATTTGCTTATCATGTCTTCTTGACTGTGATAGTTTCTTAGACTTTTCTTGTTATTGATTTTTTGGAATTTCATATCCAAGTATTTTGTAGGATGCCCCTCCATTGGAATTATTTTCTGATGTTTCTCTCCTGATTTAACTGAGGTTTTTGGGGAATAAGATTATAGAGGTAAAGTGCCATTTTCATAACATCCTGTCAAGGGTACATGTTATCAGCATGATTTCTCATTGTTAATAATCTGTTTAATCACTTGTCCAACTTAGGTAGTGTTATCAGGTTTCACCATTGTAAAGTTACTCCTTTTTTCCCCATTCCCTACTGTACTCTTTGAAATCACTATGTGCAGCCCACATTTGAAAAGTAGGGATTTATGCTTTCCCTCCTTGAGAGCTGAATATCTACGTGAATTATGTGGAATTTTCCTGCAAGGGAGATTTAGCTCTTCTTTCCCATGTATGTATTCAGTCAATCATTTATTTATCTCAGTATGAACTCATTGGATATTTATTTTATACTTTGGGTTACAGTTCAGTACTTCTTTATTCATTTTGTTCAAATTGTCCCAGGTTTGGCTGTTGGGAGCTCTTTCAGTTGGCTCATGTCTCTTTGACATACCCCCTTCAGTATAAGTGTTTGCTTTATAGTACTTTCTATATATATATGTGTGTGTGTGTGTGTGTGTGTGTGTGTATGTATTTTTTTTTTTTTTTTGGCATTAGAACATGCTCCAGGCTCATCTTGTGTATTTCTTGCCCCAGGCATTTCTTAAATTAACTCTGGTTTCTTTTTTTGGAAGATGGTATTAGAAACCAAGATCTAGGTGATAGATTTGCTTGTTACTGGGATGTCCTTGCTTTTAGGCTCTCAGCTGAGAGAGGAAGAAAATACATGTATATACTAAAACACACACACACATCTGTAAACATTTCTATATATAATCATCTGTATCTGTATTAAGCTAAACATGAATTTATACTAATGTGTCCAACTCCAGTCCATTACCACATGAATCAGTCTAGTCTTCTTTCCTTGCTCATCTATAAACTCACAGTCCAGTAGTGAGAAACTTAGTTCCTACCACCCATCATCCTTTTACTTAATTATTTAATTCCATTTTCCAGGTGGGAAAATGCCTTATCAGTTAGTTTACGGTACTTACGTGTAGTTCTTTTGCCTTTATCTTACAGATTTCATTCCTTTCCAGAATTACTTAGGTCAGCACCTTTTCTACCCAGCCCTTTAGCAAGGTTGTTTATACATTTGTATAACAATACAGTTAGATTCTCTTCCCAGTTTGCATTAATTCTATGGGTTTTGACAACTATATACTGTCATGTATCTATAATTGCAGTATCATGCAGAATAATTTCACTACCTTTAACATACTTGTAATGTGTGGATTGTTATAAGGATCATAGTTCTAATTTTCACCAGACTATGATCTAAACCAGTGGTACTCAAACTTTTTTTTGGTCTCAGGATTATTTTATACTCTTTAAAGAGTGTATGTGGGTAATATCTATTGATATTTACTGTATTAGAAATTGAAATTGAGAAGTTTCAAAAAATATAAATTGGCTCATTTTTAAGAAAATAATAGATCCAACGTGTTAAAAATGTAAAAAATAACTATTTTCTAAAGCAGAAATATTAGTGAAAAAGATAACATTGTTTTACATTGTTACAAATATTTTTAATACCTGGCTTAATAGAAGAGATTCTCATTTCTGCTTCTGCATTCAGTCTGCTATCATATGTTGCTGTGGTTGAATGTGTTAAGACAGTGAAGCTTCACACAGACGAGAAGTTGGAAAAAGGAAGAGTATTTTAATAGCTTTTCATATCATTGTGGATATTTTTCTTTGTTATGACTCCAAAACTCAGCAAGTAGTCATTCCTTAAAGGTTAGTTGCAGTGTGGAATCTGACATGTCATTGAGGTTTTTTAACACTCTGTTACATTAAAATCCATTGATCTATCTTGCACTTTGCATGAGTCTTTTACCCATGTATGATTTTACAGTATTATGTAGTGCCTACTTGTGCAATATTGGTTCGGTAAATTATGCAGATCTTCCAAATGTTGATAAATCATATAATTAAATTTAATCATGTAATATAGAAAAATCACATTTGTTAATATTGTTACCGACTTATTAAAAAGGTGGTTAATTATTGAGAAACTTTCAGGCTGGCAGATGCAAGGTTTCCAAAATTCTGATTTTCACTTGGTAGCTTGACTTTTGTCATTAGCAACAAATATTGTCAGTTTTGTCCTTTAAGGCTTAGACTTACTTTGGTCATTGTCAAGAAAATATATGTCAGACACCCAAGTCTGAAAACCCTTAGTATGTATGTATGTATATATTTATTTATTTATTTATTTATTTATTTTTGAGACAGAGTACCACTTTGTTGCCCGGGCTAGAGTGAGTGCCATGGCGTCAGCCTAGCTCACAGCAACCTCAAACTCCTGGGCTCAAGCAATCCTTCTGCCTCAGCCTCCTGAGTAGCTGGGCCTACAGGCATGCACCACCATGCCCGGCTAATTTTTTATATATATATATATATTTTTAGTTGTCCAGATCATTTCTTTCTATTTTTTAGTAGAGACGGGGTAGAGTCTCGCTGTTGCTCAGGCTGGTGAAAACCAATAGTTTTATCGATGCTTCTTTTAAGTAAAAACAGTCTTCTATTTAAAAAAAAAAAAAATCAGCTAGTTTAGCTGGCAAATCAAACAATACCACTAGTGCTTTTCTTTGTACTGTAATGGCTGTACAAATGATTTAATCATTTGTTGCTTTATCAAAAATATTCTTAAGTGAAATTGGTGGTAAAAGTCACAATGACTTACTAGTAGTTTGGTGCCACTACCTTGATTCAT
>CAUYSK010047935.1:0-28778 GCA_963575035.1 Avahi laniger
GCCATGGCGTCATCCTAGCTCACGGCAACCTCAAACTCCTGGGCTCAAGCGACCCTCCTGCCTCAGCCTCCCGAGTAGCTGGGACTACAGGCATGTGCCACTATGCCTGGCTAATTTTTTCTATATATTTTTAGTTGTCCAGTTAATTTCTTTCTATTTTTAGTAGAGATGGGTCTCACTCTTGCTCAGGCTGGTTTCGAACTCCTGAGCTCAAACAATCCGCCCGTCTCGGCCTCTCAGAGAGCTAGGATTACAGCCGTGAGCCACCGCGCCCAGCCAGAACCTACATATTTTTTTGTCAGAGTCCTAAAATATGTATTTATTTATAATCTTGGTAACATGGGGCTCACAGACGTGTATTCTCGGGGTCCCCGAGTTCTCACTTAAGCCCTCCGCTCTCTTCGCTGCCTGCAGGCAAGAACGATACCTTTCTGTTACTTCAGGAGCATCGCGCTGAACAGCAGAGCTCCAGAGCGTTCCGTGAGACAGCACCAACAGCGCCCTGCCTTCCTACATCGCGCATTCTCTATGTCAGCGCTCTATGTGCATCTTTAATTGTCTGGAGAAAAGCAGACGTTTAAAAGGTGACGGTTTAGCTACCATTCGGCTAAATCTTACACTAAGGAGTTAGCCCCGGGGGCGCGGGGGTGGATTTTTCTCCAGTTCAGAAAGTCCCCATCGTGGGAGGCGGGATTATTAAACCCACCGTTCGCCGCCGGACGCCACCTTCTCCAGCAGACGCTGGCATGTGGATCTCCATGTGCCTCGCTCTTTCGTTACAGTCCTCCGTTGTTCCAGAATTTGCTCTGAGAAGAGGTGTGAATTTTTTCAGGCCCTTCATACCCCAATATTCGTGATTTTAATTTTAAATAACATGCATTTAAAATTAATTTTATTAATATTTATTTAAATTAAATATCATAAATAATATTTATTTTTAAAATATTTTAAGTAATATTTTTATTTTAAATAATGTTTTGATTTAATAAGTATTTAATGCATCAAAATATTTGGTATACTATAGAGTAAGCATTTTATAAAATGTCAAACTGTCGAGAATTACTAAACCAGGGACTCAGCTAACAGGAGATCTTATATTTGTCTCCACAAGGCTGTGCCGAGGATCATGCCTGAGAAAGAATACCAGTGTCTGGCCACGAAAGATGACAGCACAAGTTCTCTGCCCCCTTCACATTAAGCCCTGTTCCCACATGCGCTGGTGGCAACTGTTTCCACTCACGTCCGCACAAGGCATTTGTTTGCTTGCTAAGATGATGTACCAGATACAACTTGTCACTTTTGCATAAATTATTTGTTCAGCATGGGCTGGAAGGGTTAACAGACTTAAAACCAATTTATTTGGGGTGCACCTGTCTAACAGCCCACTGATGGGGAAAAATTTGTCGTGTGATAATTACTGTGACAGGGTGTCCAAGAGTATCGTACAGAGTTTAAAACCACAGGGTTACAGGGTAGGAAGCCCGCAATGATTTACCAAGGCTTTATTTGTATGCTTGCTGACTGTTAAGATTAAAGAGCATATGTAGAGTTAGTATTTCTTCCAGTTAAAATAAAAACAAACAAGGTTCCTTTCAATACCCAAAGCACTGAAGTCGTGTTAGTTGGTTAGGATAAAGATGATCAAAATACCGAGAATCGCATAGCTAACCCCTGAGGTTATACTGCTAAGAAGCAAAAGGAAAGACATTAAAATGTGACTTGATCGATAACACTGTGGGTTTCATTTTTCTCCTGGGTGGTACAGAAGAGACAAAGCTGAATCTCTCGGTGCCTATGGGAGAGATGCAATGCGCTGTATAACATTAAAGGAACACACTCATATCATTGCAATCTGTGAGCGGTTGTGGGAGGAAAATTTATTTTGGTCCTGCTGAGATTATCGAGTGCATGAGAGGAGAGAGAAAGAGTAAAAGTGAGCAATGAACAGCTCAGGAAAGTTTCCCAAGGATTTCTTCTTTATAGATAATCAATTTGAGGGGAGGGAGGCCAATCTCACTGTGGCTGAATTCCCTGAACACATTTATTCCCAAATTACTCAGAATGCTTCTGGGCTGCGGTCCCTACCAGATGGGCCATCGGAGATTGCTGAGAAAGATGAGCTGATTCCAATATTAGCCGGAGTGGCAGGTAGTTAGCAAGGTAAACAGGCTTGAGGAGTGATGTATTGTACAATGCATTCTACATCCAATATAAATGATTTCTGGAATGGACGTGCCGCTGTTTCCTTTCGCTATCTCCAGGTTAAGAGTTTCCAGTACTTATGCACATATTGCCTCTGTCGGACATCTACCCGCAGATAATGCCACCGACTATTTATGGAACACGTTGGCACTTCTGTTTATCTCATTTCCTCTTCGGCCCATTGCTAGAGGTAGATTTTATGCCCATTTAATAAATGAGCAGAGTGAGCCTCTGAGAGATTTGGAAAGCTGAGACACAGAAGCAGTAAACCTTAGAACCAGGATTCAAGCACGAGGCTCCTGAAGCCCAAGTTTATGCACTTTCAACCTGGTCAAAAGCCACCGTCATGTTTGCTATTTATTGCCTTCCTGTCTCTGTTGACTTCCTGCTAGGAAATATGCAGCAGGTAGGTGCCCGTCAGCTACATAGTGACTCCTGCGCACAAGAGGATTTCCCACTGCTCAGCCATAAACAAGGACGGAAGTCGCAGCAGCTTGGATGGAACTGGAGGTCGTTATCCTAAGTGAGGTGACTCAGGAACAGAAAATCAGATACCGTGTGTTCTCACCCATACGTGGGAGCCGAACTACCGGCGCACGGTCCTGCAGAGAGGAATGATAGTAAAGCTTCCAAGGTGGGAGGGCGGGAAGGTGAGGAATGAAAAGTTACCCACTGGGTGCAATGTGCACATCCAGGTGACAGGTGCGCTGCAAGCCCAGACCTCACTGCTGTGCAACACACCCGTGTAACAACACTGCACTTGTACCCCCTAAATATATGGAAATTTTAAAAAGGAAAAGAAATGTGCTCTAATAAAATATTCTTGATGTTAGCTTTAAAAAAAAAGGATTTCCACTTTACATTATAAAAATTGTACGAGAAATGCTGGAATAGAATGCATTTGTGAGATGCATAAAACTTGAGAAAATGGAAACCAAGGAACTGGTTTTCCTATGCTGTTCTTTCTTTAGCAGAATCAGGAAAATATCTCATTAATAACTTCCTTCCCAGTGATTGTCCCAGAGCAGAGACTTCCTTCGCCCTGTGGCACAGAGCGGTCGCCGGCTCAGGTCGACCAGCTGCCTTCACAGAATCTGCCGAGTCTCCTGAGTTTGCCCAGAAGCTCCTGACTCCTGCCTTGGGCAGAATTTCCACTCAGAAAGGACTGCGGGCTGCAGTTTTATCTGGAAGAGGGAATCGGCTCTGCAGTGTTATAGCGCTTGGAAAAGGCATCATTGTCTCTGGCCGAAAGAAGGACTGGGAGCCCCCGCGCCTCGTCCCCGGGAGGACCTCCGCTCTCCTCTCCGCCACCCCCCCACCTGCTGCTTCCTGTCCGCCACTCCAGACCTGACCTGCTTTTCTTGCTCAGCTGTTTACATTCCCAGACTTGGTAAGACCTTGAGAGAAAACAAGGTCAGAGAGCAGGCGGCAGGCTCCCGGCCCCCAGCCCTGGCTTTCTGTTCTTTCTCGCAAACAGGCGGCTCAGCCCGCAGTGACTGACAAGGCCCGAGGAAGGGTCAGCCACTCCCTTGTTCCTCTCCACTCCGTAGGGCTATGTTAGTCTTGATTATCACTGCCCGCCTGTTTTATCATCAGACAGTTGTTCACACAGACTAAGATCCTGAGACTGTCCTCCCAACTCAACGTGTCAAAAGACCAAATCGTTGTCTCTTACGGCAGCCACCACCCCGGCCCTCTTCTGTCTTTCGCTCGCACCTGCGGTGGTTCACGTGTCCCCTCCAGCACATGCAGGACAGGGCTGCGTGTGGGGCTCTGCAGCCAGCCCGCCCTCACCTCGAGCAGCTGCGTGGCCTTGGCCGACCTCTAACTCCTTCGGGCCTCAGTGACCCTGTCTGTCAAATGGGAGATGTTAATAATTCCCGTGTTACAGAGTCGTCGTGAGGATGACGCAAAGGAATCCGCATAAGATACTAGCGCGGTACCTGGCATGTGCACATACTAATAGAGACCACTGCTAGCATTATTCCCACAAGATTTTTTTCTAAATTCTCTGCCTACAGAGACTGAGAGTCACAGCGCTCAGATTTTAACGTTCGAGAATAACTGGTATCTTCTGTGAAGAGTTTGATGGCCTGAGCTAGTTTCCAAGGACATGATGCTTTCCGCTGAGACCCTCAGAGACCTGCTCTCCTCTGGGCCCAACTCACACATAGAACAATGACTTTAGTTCTGTCAAGATCTCCCAGCCCTGGGAAAGTCAATCTTTCGCCCACTGTGACCCCTGAATCCCTTTAGATGAGGACAAAGTCCTTCATCTCTTAATTAAAGATAATGTTTCAATTGCGAAACTTTCCTTTCTGCACATGCCGCTCTGCCCAGCCCCGGAACACGGTGATTTTGCGTCCTTTTGAGCAATGACCACGCGCCCCTTTGCTGTCCGCCGGCCATTCATCTCCGGAGAGAGGAACTCTCATCCGCGGCGTTGCCTCCAGCCACCTCGGTTTCTTGTCGCACATGGTGACAGATGGAGGCCGAGCCCTGGGCCTCCGTGGGATCGTTCCGCCATGTCGTCCATTTATCCACTCGCTCCTGTTCATTCACCAGACATTTGTTACGTGTGACCGCCCGGCGCCACAGTAGCAGGAAATGATTAATGAGACATAGCCTCTAAAAACTCTCATTTGTAATATGAATATTATAAAACAGAATGTTAGAAATCAGTCTGTGCCTCTGAAACTCCCATTTGTAATATGAATATTATAAAACAGAATGTTAGAAATCTAAAATTATCCTCTTCTTTACAAAATAGTCATCCATTCTTTCTAACACACATTATTAAATTCTACACTGTGCCAGACACTAAGGCTACAAAATGAGCAGACCCTGCTAGGTGCCAGGTCTAGGGGGAGGCTGATGCTAGAGGGGCCATCCTTGCACAGGGGGAGAAAATGCGGTCTCTGGCTACGAAGGTCAAACAGCCTTCCCCAGAGTAGTGATATTTGGGCTAAAGTGGGTGCTTTTTTAGGGAGACACCAGAGAAGGGGTATGCTTAGGGGAAGTCACAGCATGTGCAAAGGCACCAAGGCTGGAAATAGCTTGGCACATGGAGCCGAACTCAGTCTGGAAGGGCTGGAGTCCAGGACGCACGTGGAAATAGAACATTCTTAAAAGTAGAGGAGAGACAGACATAAAAGGAGCATGTTCCAAGCTCAGGCTTGTACCCCTGTCCTCTAGACAGTGAGGAACACCGAAAGCATTTCAAAGCAGCTGATTGGCATGATTAGATTTCTACATGAGGGCGATCCCTGGGATGGGGAATAGTTTTGAGGAGGACAAAGGAGATAATGAATTCCTCTTTCCAGTAAGATGCTCTTGGCATATGCAAGGAAGGAATGCCCGTGTCTTGCAGCACCGGCCCCGCCCGAAAGCCAGGAGGCCCTAAGTGAAACCAGAAAGGAAGCAAAGTGGGTTTTTGCCACCCTTCCCTGTGCCTCATTTCCCCACAGGCGTCCTCTGGTGACACCATGATGCCCAAACTGGCCAAGCGGCACGGAGAAAAAACGGTGTCTCATCTTTTTAAACAGAAGTGCAATGTAGCAATAAATAGTTTCCCCTTCAAATGTGTTTTGCAGTGAGGGGAGAGTCGATAACGTACAATGAGAACGTCATTTTCTCCTTCCTTTTCCCTCAGTGCCTGTGTTAGGTTCCGTGCACACTGAAAGGTGAGGGGCGTCCCGAGGGAACTACGGGAACTACGGTTTGTTCACACACAGCCCCTGGGGTCAGCATGATGCGGCCGGCATCTCTCGTGAGTTCCGGTTTAATTAATACAATCTAAGCAAAGGCAACGGCATTAACAATACAAACAATTGCCTGTCAGTTCCTTTATTATGCATATGGAGCAGGTGCATGTTTGTTATATGTATTTAAGGTGTACAACATGATGGTTTGATGCACATAGTGAAATGAGCTCTACTCCTGGGTGGAGTTTGGAAGCGCTCAGGGGAAGGAAATGTGTATTTGCATCCTGTGAGAGGACAACATTTGGCAATAATTATGCTTATTCCTTTAGCTTGAAACTCTCCCGAGCCCTATTTTTAGCTACAGAAGGACTGGTGTGATTCATAGGGTGTTTCAGGTCCCTTAGTGTGGCCACAGTCACGTGAGATCCTAATACACCAGGTGTGGATGCTGCTGTGGTTTGATCTGAGCTGCTGTTCTGAATTATCTCCTGAATCTGTGCACTGTTGAGAAAGTAGAGTTGGAACGTTGACCCTTAAGGTGCCCTCTCTTAAAATGGAAATACCTGAGAATGTGTTCTCCATCCAGAGAGGTCAAGTGGCTTAAAGTCACATGGCCAGCTCGGAAAAGACTGGAACTTGGCTTGATTTCTGACTTCTTATCCATCCACACACTTTCTGTTACCTGATTGTAATTTCAGATAGAAGCCTGAAGAGGAAGGTGTTTCAAGACTCAACGTTGTATAAAATTGTTCAAATATTTATTGAGCGCTTCACTGAATGCTAAGCGCCATCAGACGTGGTCCTTACTCTCACGGACCTTAAAACGCAACTGCAATGTGTCAACAGCGTGAATAGAATTCTCCATCGGAGAAGTTATTCTAGTTGGAAACCACCTACTCCTCACGGATAACCTGGGAGGCTCGGTCAGCTACCGAGGCTCAGTCTCCTTATTTATGAAAGCAAAACAAAAAAGATGGAATAAACCCGCCCTTGTCAACTTTTCAGGATGTTCGCATGGTTTAGATCAAGCAAATTATAATCCATGATCTAAATCTGCCCCACTACCTGTTTTTGTAAATGAAGTTTTATCGGAACACAGCCACACTCATTTGTGCATGCGTTGTCTATGGTCAAGTACTCGCCTCCAAGACCATGTGGCCTGCACAGCATAAAGTCCTGACTATCTGGTCCTTTATAGAAAAAGTTCTCCAACCCCCGGTTTAGATGCTTGTTGCATGTGTGCTGGAATTTGCAACGGGGGACATATATTTTATAGCTTGCGCAGGACAGACATCAGGGCGGGCAGAGGACCGGCCCTGCTGCAGTTTGGGACGCCTAGAACACTGACCTTTGATTCACCCGGCTGCATGGTAAACGCCCAAAATGTGTTAGTGCTATCGCCCTCCACCTACCTGGTGAGTCTCTTGCACCCCTTATTCCGGGGAGTATCTAGAGCACTCAGAGAGACCAGGAAGCCATCAAATATAAATAATAAATAATCAGAAATGGAAAAGCGAACTTGAAAGCAGTGGAGGGCGAGCGTCTCAGAATCCGACGCAGCCCCCCCAGCAGGCTGTGCGTCTCGCAGGGGCGGGGGACCAGCGGGGCAAAAACGGCAGACGGGCACAAGCTGCTAAGTCGCCAGCTCAGAGAAGTCACCGTGTGCATCTATGTCCAGACAAACACTTTCTTTTAAAATTGAGATACAGTAAAGTGCACAATGTTAGGTTCATACAGATGAACTTTTATGTACATCCGTACCTGAGTAGCCAGTATCTAGCTCAAGGTGTAGACCATTTCCAGCAGCCCTGGAGTCTCCCCAGAGCCCCTATTCAGTTGATAAATTACGGAAGATACGAGATACTCTGGTATCTATCACCATAAATTACTTATGCCTGGGTTCGGACATCATATAGATAGAATCAGGCGCTTTTTCGTGCCTGGTTTCTTCTGCTGTGGATGAGCCACATGAATGCAAGCTCCGTCCGTCCCTCTCGTGGCTGTGGACACAGTCAAAACAACAGAGGAACAACAGAAATCGGGGCAGCCAAGCCACACTGCCGACCTGCACCCGGCTATCGGTTAAAGGTAAAATCTCACCTGCGCTCCTTAGCCCGTGCAAAAATCAGCTGCATCCCAGTCTTAAGGGGTAAATATTGTTGTGCTTCCTAATAGCTACAGGCCTTAGGGGCACCTGCCCCGGCCACGCCTGCTGAAAATATCGCACCCTCGGCAGTCTGCCCTCCAAGGTCCCTGGGCATCTGCTGAAGGTCAGAGCCTCCGCGCCTGCACCTCTGCGTGTGGAGAAACGTGACCAGCTTTATAAAAAACAGCTGGCAAAACCTGCAGCGACCCACCTTGGTCAAAACCTAACGCGTTCAGCACCTGGTACAGAATCACAGAAGCTCAAGGCACCTCCCAAGCCGCAGACTCAATCTTCACAGGGGACTCGGCTCTCGCAAACTGTGCTTCTTGGTATCATCTCAAGACTCTCAGCCATGGGTCCGGAGAATGTCTGGGTCTGCGGTGGCTGATACCCGAGGCCTCTCTTCCCCACCCGGCCCTGGGCCGATCGGGAGGTAGACGAAAGAGCCGGCGAGTAGACAGACAGAACGCCACTGCTGCACGGACCAGCCCCGGCTGGAGAACACGAACTATGTCTGCAGGTAAGTGGGCGCCTAACGCGGAACCCCGGAATCAGACCTCGCCCGTCCGACACAGCAACGCGACATCCCGGGCCTGTCCTGGGGGCCTGGAAAAGCTGGGGGGGTGTTTGCTCCCCGCAGGCTGCTTTCTCCCTGAGGAAGGGGATGTGAGAAAGCCCGGGTTCATGTGCCCGATTTCTCCTCCCAAACTCACCAGTCGGAGGGAATCATTCTTCCCCCCAGAGAGCAGTGGACGAGAAGGTAGAAGCAATCGAGGAGATTTATAACCAGTGCAGTTTCTGCACAGAGAAGGAAACCTCAGAGGAGAGAAGCGTGCCTCCAACAGAAACGCAAACTGACAACAGACTATCGGTTGAGGCATTATTCGTGATCGTTAACACTTAGCAATGCTAAACCGCTCTTGTGACTCAGAGTAAATATTAGCCAAAATGTTAGTCACTGAGTGAAAGCCCCTTTCCCTGGCCACTGAGGTATGAGATGTATAATTTTTCAGATGGCATTAGATGTCAGAACAACAAAATCACTTACAAAGAGGGCATCTGTATTTTAAAGGGGCCACACTCGCATTCCAGATCCACTTTAAAAACAAATTTTCCTTTATAAGTGACAGAATAGTACACTGAGGCCTCACCACAGGCAGAATTCAAGGAAGCAAATGTATTATTTAAATCTTTTAATCACTAACCACGATTGTCTGCTAAGATATTTCCATAACTTATTATCGAGGGCCAGAAATAACGCTGCTGTATTGATTGATTGATTGAGTCAAAGTCTTGCTCTGTCGGCCAGGCCGGAGTGCCGTGGTATCAGCCTAGCTCACTGCAGCCTCAAACTCCTGGGCTCAAGCAGTCCTCCTGCCTCAGCCTCCTGAGTAGCTAATTTTTCTATTTTTAGTAAAGACAGGGTCTTACTCTTGGTCAGGCTGGTCTTGAACTCCTGACCTCAAGTGATCCTCCCGCCTCAGTCTCCCAGAGTGCTAGGATTACAGGTGTGAGTTGCCACACCTGGCCAATGCCGCTGTATTCAATCAAAATATCCTTTGGAGCATGGTACCGTCTCAACAAGTCTGTTCTCTTTGTCACAGTCTAACCTAAACACGTTCGAGAGACCTGTGGTCAGACAGTCCCTAGGATATCACTTCATCTCTGGGATAATGATTTTGCAAGTGATATTTTTAAGACATGAATTACCTCTGTCCAAGAGAAATCTTAAAAAGTAACTTTTAAGAACAGAGAAGAGGGGAAAAAAATAGCAAAATTTCTAAAATGAGACATCAATGCTCCATGGTCAAGGGACTGCCAGCTCTGGCTGGAACTCTGCACTAACCTGCTGTGTGGTTTTAGACGTCACAGTTTCCTCTGGCCCCAGTGTCTTCACCAATACCGTGGAGTCACACAATTAAGTCATCTTCAAATCCCTTCCAGTTCTTTGACTTGGAAGACCCAGTGAAGTTTAGTAGAGCCAGACTTAGTTTTGAGTCCTGGCTTTGCCAATTAACTAGTTGTGTGGCTTCGTGCAAGTTACTAACTCTTTCTATATCATCAGTTTCAATACCAGTGATACAGTGGTATACAGCCGTATTATACATCATCTGGAGATACAGTGGGGTTATATGGGTATTGCATATGGAGATACAGCAATACTTTTATACTGAGTTCTTCAGAAGATTAAATGAGTTATATGGTAATAATTATTTCCACCCTGATTTCCCTTTCAGTCAACACTTACTGGTTGTAAAATCGATTTTCTGCTCTGTGGATTATCTGAGGCAATTTAGAGCTTTCTATTCCTACCGCACAACGGAAACTTGTGAGTAGGGTAGTGGGAAAATGTGAAGTGCTATGGAAAAGTATAGACTTATTTGGAGAGGGGGCTCTCACTGATTCCCTAAACCTGATAAAATTGTTTTTAAATTATCTGTTGTTTTCGAGTATCCATGCCCTTATCCTTTTATTTCGTTGTGAACAATTAAATGTGAACTAACCAGGGCATGTAAAACTGAGGGACAGTCCCTCCCTCAAAGAGTCACAGCCTAGAAAACTGGTGGTCATGGCATATAATTATAAAAAGCTTTATTTGTTCATTCAAAGACTTGAAATGGTATTAAACTTTAACAGCACAATTGTCCTGTCTATGGGAAGGATGCACCAGGGAGTTTGAACTAAATGACATCAAGATTCCTTCTAACTTTAAATTCTGATTCTATAATTCTGCCTACAGATCAAATGCCAAAAATTATCCTCAAAGCCTGGAGTAGAATAAACTAATCCTAAAAGACACTAACAGGCTTTCCTGGAGGCTGCGGCTGGAAGGATGCATCTCATTAGCTCTTCTGGGGCAGGAGGGAGAGAGAGATTCCGTAACGGGCGACAGGCTTCCGAGGGAAACGGTCTTCACTCGCGGGTACCGCTTACTGATCGGCATCTGAGGGATGTGGGGACACACTGAAGGGGTCCCTCAGCAATTTTCTCCCTGACCTGCTTGTCAATCACAAACTTCCAGGACTTCCTGAATGGCAGACTTGACTGTTCTCAGCACCCCGTGTTAAAACTCTAAGCAGAGGTATTTTTTTAAGTGCAGGCTCTATAAATTTACCCTCTTAATACCAATTAACATCAGTTAAATAAAGCTGTTAAGGGCTCTGTTTCATGCTGGAAAGTTATCCCTTGATGAATTATGATTGAGAAATTAATCGTTCTTCTTGAGCACTAATATGTGCACATGTCCCTCTGTATAGATAGGTAGGTGACAGCCATGGATTCCTTACTGTGACCATGTGCTGTTTGGAAGCTTTTGGTATCAGTACAACTTCTACTAATACCAGTTGAACCTGAATTCTGTAAAAGTCTCTGTAAAAACTCCAGAAGTCGGCGTAATTATCACCGTCTCACAGATAGAATGGAATGCAGAAAGGACAGGAGGCCCAAGGTCACCCATCTCCCAGTGCCGTGTGTCAGCACTCGGGTCTGTCCCGCCCCAGATACCCCACCTTCTCCGCTCCGCCAAACTGCCCGTCCCGTGCAGGTACAGATGGCACAACGCACCGTCTCACCCATTTGCATAAAGAGCCAGGCCCTGGAGCAGACGCATGCCCAGAGTGGGCAGGTAATTCATTCATTCATTCACGGAACAGTGTGAATGAGAGCCCACCGCGCGCTGGACGCTGTTCCAGGCGGCGGGTCCAAGCAGGTAAGACAAAGGGCTTCGTCTCTGCAGCGTACAGTTCACTAGAGAATGTCGGCCCCGAACTAGGAAATAATACAGGACACAGTAACTCTAATTACTGGTCAGCGCTTTGAAGAAAACAAAAAGAGGTGACGCGGTTGCAATTATTTAGGCGGGAGAGCTGCGTCACTGACACAGGGTGGTCCAGAAAGGCTTTGCCGAGAAGGTGGCATTCGAGGTTAGAGCCAATAACAAGGACCCACAGACTTCAAGGTGCAGGGAACACAGCAAGTGCCAAAGCCCTAACTAAGCCTGGAGAGGACCTGGTGTGACCCACGTGTCAGGAACGTGGTGCCCCCACGGGGGAGGGAGGGGGGATGCAGTCCGAGCGGTGGGCGAGGGCCGGCCGTGGCGAGGAGTTTGTGATGGGAGTCATGCCCTGATCTGACTTATGCTTTTAAAAAGTCACTCTGCTGTGCAGAAGACGAGTTGTAGGGACCAGAGCGAAAGTGCAGAGCACGGCTTGTTGGCGACGGCAGGAAGCTGAGCAGGAGCTGCGGGTGTGCAGATGGGAGACGTTCTTGGAGACAGAACCAAGGGTGCTTGATGGTGGGTGACTGTGGGGACTGAGGGGAAAAGAGAAACCAAGGATCCTCCCTCCTTTGGGGCTGGAGGAACAGGGCGGATGCGGGGTGGGGAGTGGAAGCCAGAGGTTCCGCCCAGGACCGGTTAAGTTGGAAACGCCTGTTCGTTATCCACGTGGGCGTGTTAAGTAGACAATCGAGTATCGTGTCTACAATTCAGGGTGAGGCCAGGCCAGGCGGCATCAGTTTCAGTCATCAGCACATCGATGGGCTTTTAAACCTCGCGCTTTCCTGGGCGACAGTGTGCGTGGAGAGCAGGAAGCAGCCCTGTGACTCCGACGTGCTATTGGCTCACTCACTTCCGCAAAGAATCTCCTAGTTACTCCTGAGTTATTTATGAGATGTTCCTCATATGTGAAAGCCACAAAGCGAGCCGTTTGTCATTTGACATTAGAGACATTTCTTGTACATCTTGATCAAATAATATGCAACATATTTAATTATAATTGTGACGCGTCAGTGTTTTCCGTATTTCACATTGTTTACGTAATTCTACCTTGCGTTAGTCGAGAAAAGGTAAGACTCACAGCTAAAAGTTCATTTCTCTTAGTTTTCTTTTTCAAGTCAGCTTGTCTCACCTGTCAAACACATTTTGTCTTTTAGTACATGCTGCATTTACATTTCGTGACCAAATCTAGCCAGATGCTGGCATTCTCACCTTTTTCTCCGTATTCAGATGCGGGCATGAAAAAGCATGATATTATTTTGTGTGTCGGTGCAGTAAGATAAATTAGACTTACAGTAACTATAGCATTTCCCCAAGAGGCCTGTTGTAATCAAGAGGAAACGGAGTGTACATTCAACACACTTTGAAAATTCTCAAATAAATATGACAGTAACAGGTGAAAGATTTTGTACTATACTCTGGACAGGTGTGTCCACTGAGCCCATCTCTTTGGTGCTGCCTTTCGCCTCGCTCCTGCTGTGTGAATAAGCCAGGGCAGAGCTGTGCCTGTCTGCGGACACCTTGCTCACGCTCGTTCATCCATTTCATTAACTGTACTGACAGTTACGACCTACCGTGTTCTAAGCACACAACACTTGTCTTTGAGGAGTTTACAATCTAGTGTGGGGTGCAGAGAAATGAACAGACCACCTGTCAGTGCCATCGGACTGGTGCGGTGACAGTGACGTGGCCGGGTGTGGACAGAGCTGCAGAGAGGAGAGATGGGGCGGACTCGCAGACGGCTTAGCTCAGGGCCCGCGGTTGCAAGAACTCCTTCCAAGCCCTCGGCACTGTGTTTGCACGGTCACACAGCTTTGTCAACTCTGAAAATCCAAACCAACCAGATACCATTGTGATCTTTGTCTTAAGGAAGGCCGCTGACACTGCATGCATTTCATGGCCCACAAAGCCTGGACCGGCCTCTGAGAAGCGCTCGCAGGACTCTCCCCGAGGAAGGTGGCTCCGGGCTGGGCCCTGGCGTGGATGAGGGGGGAGGAGGAGCAGGCGGAGGCAGGTTGGAGAGGGGACAGCGTTCCCAGCACAGACTGCGGCGTGTGCAAAGGCCCGGAGGTGAGGACACACGGCACAGCTGGGAAAGCCGAGATCGGCTGGTGTCTCCCTGTGGCTCCAGCCCAGTCCGCAGCATGACGAGTCCAGGTGAGGCCCACAGGCGAGCAGAGGCCGGCGGTGCGGGCCGGATCTCAGTCCGAGGCTTCGCTGAAGGTCTTAAACAGGGGGAGGAACGTCGCTTACGTGTTGGAAAGGTCACCGGGGCAGCAGCTGGAGAACAGATTGAAAGGGGGCAAGACTGGAGAGCAGTGGCGAGTTCAGAAGGGACGTTATTGGATCAGTCTGAACATAGATGGATAACTCACAGGTTTCTGCTTGGGCCTGCCTGGTGGGAGAGTGAGCCACAGTGATTCTGAATTCAGGAACAGACGAAGAGATTGTTGTGTTGGGCTGTGGGAGGGAGACGGATATGAGCTCCAACCTGGAAATCAGGGTCTCCAGGCTCAGCTGTCCAGTAAGAAGCAGTACACGGGACTCCGGAGTGCGGGAGACAAATCTGCGCTGGAGGACATAGGATGATGCCTGTGAGTAACAGGCATTGTAGGAGCCTGGCTTCACCCAAGGAATTGGATCAAAACCACCAAACCTGTCTAATAATCAAAGAAAATTGGAATAAAACAAAATGTGTTTTTTCACTTTAAAAAACAGCTACATGGGCCAGGTGCAGTGGCTCACGCCTGTAAGCAATCCTAGCACTCTGGGTTGCCGAGGCTGGAGGATCGCTTAAGGTCTTGGATTCAAGATCAGCCTGAGCAAGACCAAGACCCATCTCCACAAAAAACCAGAAAAATTAGCTTAGCATGGTGGCGCATGCCTGTAGTCCCAGCTACTTGGAGGCTGGGGCAGGAGGATCGCTTGAGCCCAGGAGTTTGAGGTTGCTATGAGCTGTGATGACACCACTGTACTGTAGCCGGGACAACAGAGCAAGACTCTGTCTCCAAAAAAAAAAAAGCTACAAATTTTTTTAAGGTAGTTGAGCCTATGGTAAAATTTTCATATAAATTGATACCATTTTTAAGAGGAAATAGATACTATATAAAGCCATATTAACATTAATAGTCTTTGTTCCAATTAGTACACTTCTAGGAATACATGCTTAGCAAATAATCAGAGATGGAGATAAAATATATGAGCAGGACTATTTATTATGTCAATATTTGTAACATAAACAACAAAGGAAACAACTTAAATGTCCGGCAAAACAATAGTAATCAAATAACTATGGAATATTCGTGTGGTAGAATAGCATGCAGCCATTAGATAGTCATATGTAATAGAAATATTTTAGGATACAGGAAATGCTTACAACATACTATTAAGTGACAAACCCAGCTTCCTAGTTAAGAGTCTGGTCTTTGGAGCCAGACTGCAACATCTCTAGGCTAAAACTATTTTCCACCACTCACGCGCTGTGTAACCTTAGCCAAGACACTTTGCCTCTAAGCCACAGTTTATCTGTAAACCTAGGATAATAATACTAATTCTCAGCATTGTTGTAAACATAAAAGAAGATTATGACTGTAAAGCACTTAACATAGTGTTCAACACGTAAAAAGCACTTAAATTGCACCTAGTATTATTTTCAAAGTGGCTTATTTTGTTTACTTCTTTACACTTGATACTTTCAAGTATTCCTGAATTCTTTTATATAAGAGCATGTATTATTGTTATGTAAGAGAAAATATTATTTCAAAAGTCAATACATACATTTGGGTACGTTTTAAGTGTACAGTTCTGCAGTGTTAGCTATATTCACATTGTTGTACAACAGGGCTCTAGAATTTTTCATCTTGCAAAACTGAAACTCTGTACCCCTTGACCAACATCTCCCCATTTCCCTCTCCCCTCAGTCCCTGGCAACCTCCGTTCTGCGTTCTGTTTCTGTGAGTTCGAGTACGTTAGATACTTCACCTAAGTAGAATCGTACGGTATTTGTCTTTTTGTGATTGGCTCGTTTCGCTTAGAGTAAGGTCCTCCGGGTTCATCTCCCTTGTCACAAATGACAGGATTTCCTTCTTCTGTAAGCCTGAGAAAGATTCCATTTATTTATGTATCCAGACACACACACCTATATACATACACACACATGTATGTACACACGCAGATATATACACACCGCATTTTCATCCGTTGATGGACACTTGGTGATGACTAAGTGACCTTGGCCAGCGCGAATAACGCTGCAATGAGTGTGGGTGGGCAGCTGATTTCATTTCCTTTGGAAACACAGCCAGTGGTGGGATCGCCGAATCCTATGGTAATTCTATTTTTAGTTTTTTGAGGAGCCTCCATAGTGTTTTCAATAGCGTGTGGATTTTTAAATATATTTTATCCAGCCACCCTCTGAAAAATGTATTTATTTATTTATTTTTTATTTTTAAACAACTTTATTGAGTTATACTTGACCTGCGGTAAATACAAAATTGTTTGCAACGTGCAATTTCATGTGTGCACCCATAAACCAATGACCACTGTAAAGGAAATGGGTGGACCCCAGCCCCAGCTTGCTACCACCATGGATTACTGTGCATTTCCTGGAATGCTCTGTAAGTTGAACCACACAGTAGGAACACTTTTTGTGTGACTTCTTTCAGCGAGCAGAATTCTTCTGAGATTCATCCACATGGTGAATCGTATCAGCAGTTCGTCCCTTCCCCACTGTGTCGCGGTTTGCATACCCATTCTGAAAAATGCACGTACTACAATGTACTTTCCGTTCACTGGGAAAGAAAAACAGAGGAATTAGACCCAACTCTCCCAAGAAAGCCAAGAAAGTCATCTGGGATAGTCATCCCCAAATTCCTAGCCCCCACTCCTGGAGATTCTGGTCCGTGTTGCTTTATCAGGTTCCACCAGTCATGCTGACGCAGAGGCGGCTCTGGGAACCACTCGTCTGGGGTCACAGCCCAGCAGGCACAGGTCAGGTGAGGCTTAGGGGTTAGGGAAGGCCAGACCAGGCCGAGCAGGACAGAGCGTGGTTCGGGCAGGAGGGACTGGCTCCTCTCTGACAAAACGGCAAGTGTCAGGGCAGGCAGAGCGGCGAGACAACCGGAAGGTCCGCGCAACACCGTCAGCAAGTGCGGACGGAAGAGGCCAGTACCCTGGAGAGCTCCCTGCGGGCAAACTGATCCAGGCAAGCCCGAGCTCTGTCATTCTCAGAAGCCGGGATTTACGTGATAAGCTCTACCCCCAGGAGATCTTGTTTGGCTGGTAAAAGAGGTTCAGGCATATGTTGGACATGCCGATGCCTGTAGCATGAGAGCATTATGCTCATTCCCCCACCACGACCACTACCTGAGCTCTTGCTCTCTCTATCAAACAGGAAGGACTCACAGGATGCCATGGGGCAGCCATGCCCCTGGGGATCAAACAGGCGAGTTTGCCGGCAGAGTACACAAATTCATCCTCCCTCAATGCGCATCCTTCCTAGTTGAATGTCACACCCACCAGATTTTCCCTCCAGTGGTTTTAGCGTTATCTGAAATATTGAAAACAGCTGCTAACTGAAGGATCGATATGGACAAATTGATACCGGGGCACTTTAAACTGAGGATCAGCATTGATCATGACGAATGATACCTTTGCGTCGATGGCAGGCCTCCAACTAAGTGAAAGAGATCGTGGGATTGGAAAGGCTCATGATGAAATACAAAGAGCATTTTCGCCATTCTCTCAAAAGGAAAAGGCACCATCTTACAAGGGCATCGGTATGGAAGTGCAGGAAGAGGCAAAGGTTTCATAAACAAAAAGTGTTTTCTAAGCATCTGAAACCTCAAACACAAATGTATTATAGAGGAAAGATGCTCATAATGACAATTCAAACATGATCTCTATGTCATTTTTATTCTTCTAACAGTTTTTAACCGAACCTGCAACCAGCAGGCTACACAAGATGAATTGGATGCCGCGTCCTAGAATAGGATTATCAGTGCTGAGGGCTGGCAGACCTGGTCGTTCTCCTGACATCGCTGAAGCAATAATTGCTACATGGAATTCAGCTGGGAGGCAGTCAATTGATCTCTTTAAGGATGCTTAACTTAAATAGGGTGGCAATTTGCCCGGGTAGTTATAATGTAAAAAGTTCTCAAAAAGACATGAGAGCCAAGAAAATGCATTTATACACTTCTTAAAAAAAGTAATTAAAAAAACAGACTGATCAGAATCAGCCTCGGTTTTTGGCACAAGTAGAACAAACTTAAATAAAAGTGAAAACCATAATCTTCTGCCTCTGGCTTTTTCCCTTTCACAGTGATTCCAAATCCCCTCACCTAGTGTGAAATTAGATGATCGCACTGGAAGACGTGTACAACCGCCCTCACCCCGCCTGAAACACACGCTGACGTGTGTCAGAAACGGCAGCAGAGACACGGAGCTGATGGCTGCCAGGGAGAACTGCGTACATCTCTGCTGCCCGTGCAGTTGGGGCCGGGGGAGCTTCTATAAAGGATTAACTCGGGGAAATTAGTGTTTTATCATCATAACTGATTTATATATTCTTACCAACATCCATTGGCTTGCTAGTTTGAACAGCATTGTAGGTTTATTTACTGTTTAAATACAGCATTTTAAAACAATTTTATAATAACTTTTTCAAATATTTTCATATCTTAATTGCTACTCAATTATAAGCGGTCTAGTTTTAAACTTTCTTTAAGGTTATAAACTTGTTTCCAAGGTGACTATGTTGAATGCGATGACCATATCCAGTTTCCATGAATGCAGTTGTGAATGTAACCTTGGGCTAGTTTTACGGGAAAAGTCATTATTTCCCAGCGGTGTTTCTCAAACAGTGTTCCTTGAGCACCTGCATCAAAATCACCCAAGATGCTCACGACACATGCGGATTCTGGCCACTGCTCCAAACATATAAAATCAGTGCTTCTGAGAACAGAGTCCTTATAAAGCTCCCCAGGTAATACATGTGCACAGTAATGTTTGAGACCCGCTGATTTACTGATGATGGAATCACCTTGTCACACTTTTTATTTTATCACTTTGCTAATTTCAATAGCATCAGCTAAAAACATTTTTTTAAAACTATACTTCAAGTTATGGTTGCCTGCATATTTATTTGTCTATTCAGTGAATATTCATTGCACTAATGCTATGCACGAGGCGCTTGGGTAAGCTCTTAAAAAACAGCAGGGAATAAGACAGAAATGTTCCCTAGAAACATGGGGCTAATGCTATCAGAGCAGACAACCAATAAATAATTTCATAACTAATTGCTCCATCGCAATTTGACAGGTGCTACTAAGGATAAATAAGAAGTATTAATACCATGGGCTCTGGCTCAGACTTGGGGCTCTGGAATGTGACCTCTGGCTAGGGATGCTCAAACAGCGGTCTGATAATGGGGAGAGAACAGTCTAGAAAGAAGAGCGTTCCAGGTGGAGGGAACATGTATCGAGGCTCTCAGGAAGGAGGAACTAAGGCCGAGAACGAAGGCAGTGAGAAATGCGGCTGCTAGAGTGGCCAAGGGCCAGATCATTCCAGATTTTTGAGTCCTGTTGAGAATTTTGGATTTCATCCTGAGAACAATAAGAGTCCGTTAGAGAGTTTTAAACACATCCGCTCTGGCAGTGAGCTCTGCAGCTGTGCAGCTGAAGGATCTGGAACGGGAGCAGGTGGAAAGCAGCGAAGGCTCAGGCAGGGTTTGCCTCATGGCCATGGGACAGACACACAGAACCATGCAATAGGATACAGCCTGCAAGGGGAGATGCTCAAATTACGTCTGATAGGCTGGGCGCGGCGGCTCACACCTGTAATCGCAACACTCGGGGAGGCTGAGCCGGGAGGATTGCTTGAGCCCAGGAGTTCAAGACCAGCCTGAGCCCCATAGCAAGACCCCATCTCTACAAAAACTAGAAAAATCAACTAGGTGCGGTGGTGTGCACCTGTAGTCCCAGCTACTCGGGAGGCTGAGGCAGAAGGACCGTTGAGTCCAGGAATTGGAGTTTGCAGTGAGCTATGATCATGCCGCAGCACTCTACCCAGATGACAGACTGAGACCCTGTCTCAAGAAACAAACAAACAAACAAAACCAAATTAAATCTGATGAGGGTAGTGCCTGGAACATTTTAAGGGCCTTGAAATCTCAACAACCTAATTTTACTAATTTAAAAATAAATCCAACAACATATTCTATTTATGTTCAGTGACAGGCATTCATGAGAATGAAGCTGGAAACACCAACGCACATTCGATTTGTTCACTCCACCCCGGGCCGCAGAAGAACTTGGTGGTTTGTGGCTGCAGCCCTTGCCTCTCACAGAGAAGTCAGGTCTGGCTGGGAGCACAACCCCTACTAACGTGCAGACTGCGGTCACAGTGGACCTGAGCACCACACAGATCCAGGAACCTATTATCCACAGAGTTAAGTACAGGTTTAAGTCCAAAGGCAACATGTTATTTTGAAAGAGTCATCAACCACTATTTTAATCAAAAACACATAGTGAGTTAGAGTAACTAGAAAGACACTTCAAAGGAAACATGGAATGAAATCATTCTGGAACTTGTAATCTGTAAAAGGTCAGTGCCTCTTTTTATCCTGGGCCGTAATAAACAACAAAGCCCTTCACTTTCCCTCCTCAGCACATCAGTGATGTGGTTTGAAACTTTGATTTGAATTATATACTGTAATCGTTACAGTTGGAAAACACAGTCAGCTGTCACTGAGACTCTGCACTGATAGAAGAGGGCGTACAACAACGAGACTTCAAAAACTTCCTTCGTTTATTTGAATATCACAAAATCAAAGTCTGTGAGATTCAGTCTTATTTGAGCTTTACATTTACTAGGACTATAAGTCAAAATTTTATTAAGCCAATTTCTAACATAAACAAGTTTGGAAGAAGAATGTGTAAAAGAACTTAGAATGTGAAATAGTTCAAGAGTAGTAGTCACAGTGAAAAATAATTAACATTCTATTCACAAGTGCCTTGTCTATTTAATACGACAGGACTAGCGGTGGGATCTCCAATAAAGTCCCTGAATATGTGAGAAAATATAGCAGGCTTTCTCTTGTAGCCATACTGAGACAATTTATTACTCTAGTTAATTATATATATATACACACACACATACTTGCTATACATACTACAAAGAAATTACCAATTTTTGAAGAATTGGACAACAAAAAATAGTATTTCCAGAAAATTATCTGAACATAATTGAACCTTCTTTTTCTTGTTTCTGTTTTAAATTTACATGTAGTGAAGTTTTTTACGTTCAATTCTGTGAACTATAATGCGTGCATAGGTTCTTGTCACCACCACCGTACAGGGGTACAGAACGCCCAACTCCAAAGAATTCCTTCCTGTCGCCCCTTCTGTAGTCGGGCTTCTCCCCGCCCCAATCCCTGGCCGCCCATCTGCTGTACCCCTCTACGGTTCTGCCTTTTCCAGAAGGTCATGTGAATGGCTGCACGCAGATGGACATTTCCAGATCCGGCTTCTCTCACTTAGCACGATTCAGCCGCTGCTGCATAGACCTTCTTCTGCAGATTCCCTAAGCGGCCTGTGCAGCCGTCAGCCCACGGACAGGAACATCGTATGCAGAGTGACAACGTAGAAGGTGCAGGAGGTAGGGCGTCCTCAGTTCCGTGGCACAGCACAGTTGCTCTTTACGCAAACAAGACTCCCGCTCAGCCAGCCGGGCGCCGTTTGTTTCTTTCCAAGGAGCGTGTCCCGTAGAAAGACAGCGGCAGTCGCTGGACTGCGCAGCGGCCCCTGCTCAGCGATCTTCAAGGCCTCCCGCTGCCTGCCGGTGCAAGAGCAAACCCCTCAACCGAAGCTCCCTGAGAGCATTTTTTCTGTCTCATCGCTGTCGACTCCCTGCAGTAACCGACTTCCCGGCCACATTGGGCTGTTCATTTGTCCTCGATGCACTTCTCAGCTTTGCCACGTTGTGTCTGCTCCTTCCTCAAGGCCCAGTTCAGCGGCCGCCTTCTGCCTGCAGCCTCCTCTCAGCCTCCCGGCCTCTCCTCAGGGCCGCCCCTCCTCAGGGCCGCCCCAGATGAGGAGCTAATGTCCGCTTCACGCACACAGCATGTTGGGGGCCCTGCCCTGCAGCGAAGGATCTGCCCGTCTCATCCCTTCCTACCTCGCTCCCCAACTTCTCTTCCCCCGAGTGTGCGCCGCTTCGGGGAACAGGCCCGCCCTGCCCGCCGTCGTAAAGCACAGAGCACACGGCCCCTCGGATATTGCTAAAGCAACACTGAGGGGTCTGACTACGAATAAATGCCTAGCGCTGGGAGACACGAGAGAGAAAAGAACAGACATCTGAAAATTGACTGAAAAAGAAAAAAATGTCAGTGGTGACTATCATGCCACTAGGAGAACGTTTTGCAGCATATTCCTGATACGACAACCATGTGACAGTAATTTCTGGACAAAAAGTTTAAATTGTGAAAAGCTGTCTGTGACGATTGGTGCTTTCTCTTCTGTAAGGCGGAGACCTATGCATTTAAGACTCGGAGCCTCCCTGGAACCCGTGCGTGTCCTCTTAGAGGGCGAAGCGGCTTTCCTGGGGCGGCTCACCGCGGCGGGGGAGGACGGCCACACTTTGGATTCTGACACTCTCAGCGGCTGGTGGCCTGTAGCTGGTGAGTCATCGCCCGCGGGGTCCGCGGACTGTGCCCCAGCCCTCTGTGAACACTGGCCAGGCGGCAGTCACGCCCTGCGCTTCTTCGTCCTGCCTGGTGTCCCTGCAACTCCCGGCCCCAGCCTCCCCCCGACGGCCATCGTCCCCACGTGCACGTTCACCGAGGGGGCAAACTAAACCTCTAGACATCAGAGCATCTGAAGCCCAATCCCGTCCGCCTCTCCCTTTCCTGACGCCACGCAGCTGCCAGCAGCCCCCAGGCCCCCGCTCCGACGGGGTCAAGTGCCCAGCAGTTTTCTCCGGCGACAGGACGGCAACAGTCCTCACGACAGCAGCAACCGTCGGGGAGACGAGAGAGCAGGGTCCTGATTCCACTGCCCCGCTAACCAGACGCGCCGCCTCGCGCAAGTCGCGGACTGCTCGGGCTGTGGCTTCCCGGTCCCCGAGCGGACAGGGTGCTGGTCTCGGATGTCTGTGCCGCGTCCTGGTCCTGACACGTGCTGGTTCCAACCCCGGCGCCTGGCAACCCAGGGCAGATGGAAGCGCTAGTTTGGCCTGGCCCTTCACCCCTCGGGTTTCCTCTCCAGACACAGCTGAGCGCGGAGAGCAGGTTCTGGGCTTTTTTTCTCTCCTCTGGCCTTTGCTTGAAACAGGCGAGCGGCAGCTCCAATCCGATGGCCTCCCAGAGCAGTCTTTAGAGTAAGTAATAGGCTGGAAAGAAAAATGCTATTTCTTTTTGTCCTATTTCTTTCGATTTCCAAGTTAGAAGCTTGGTGACAGGATGAAAGTCTCATCGATATTGCAGACACACAGCTCTCGGGAGCTGCGTATTTCAGCGTCCAGAGGCCTTCAACATCTCGGCTGTTAATAGATAATAAAAATTACTAAACCTTGAATTTATATTCAGCTGTCCTCTGACATATCTGGGGCTCTGCGTGGACAACCATTCTCCCTAGTGCTCGAGTCCTTCCCTGTGGGGATGGGCCTCTGGGGAAGATTCATTAACTCCCCAAAGGGCGCCTGGGGAGCTGTTGAGCCCCTGCCACACTCCTGCCTGGTGAGGAAGCTCTTCCCACCACCGTCTTGGAGGAAGACAGAGCTCCCGGTATTCCAGGCAGCTGGCGGCCACGGGCACGTAACCCAGTCCAATGGCCAGAGACGACAAGAGGCTCTTCCCCTCCAAACCTCGCGCCCTCACACCTCACCATGCAAGGAATAGGTTCTACTTTTTAGTACACACAACCCAGTGGCTTGACCATGGCCAAATCACTTACTCTTCCTGGGCTCATAATCTTTGAATAAATTTATAAGCTCAACCACAGATGTTGAGAAGAAAGCTGTATGCTACACCCTCTGTTCCTCTCTCTTTCTGGGACCTTTCAGAAACCTATGATTGGTGTCGTAGGACAAGGTGCTGTATCTTCAGACCTCTATAGTCCTTTAAAATAGATGAAAGCAGGTCTACCACAATACTGCGGGGGTAATGGCTAGGATCGTCCCCAGTTGTAGACACGAAGAACATCTCTACAAGTAATAATGATAATTGCTAACCGTTGTTGAGTTCCTCTATTACTGCCATGATCTGGATGTATGTGTCCTTCCAAAATTCATTTAGAACCTCATACCCAATGTGATAGCATTCGTCACTTTTGGGAAGGGGTTAAGTCGTGAGCACTCCGCTTTCATGAATGGATCAGTGCTCTTACAAAGGAGGTTGAAGGGAGCGTCCTAGTCCCTTTTGTCTTTCTGCCTGTTCCACCATGTGAGGATGCCTCGAGTAGACACCGTGGAGGGGCCAGGTCCTCAGCAAACACAGAATCCACTGTTGCCATGATCTTCGACTTCTGGCCTCCGGAGCTATGAGAAGTAACTTTCTACTATTTGTGAATTACCCAGTCTGTGGTGTTTTGTTACAGTATCCGGAAAAGTCTGAGACAATTACTCAGTGCTTTAATGCATTAATTCGTTTCATCCTGACAACGGACCTATGAGGTGCATTGATTCTATTATTATCCCCACATTGTGGATGAGAAAACTAAGCACAGAGAAGCCAGGTAATTTGTGAAATTCACACAGCTACAAGTCTTCCCAGTGGTCCGATCCAGGGCGTATCCTCCTAACCAGTAAGCTCCAGCTGGTCAGCGAGGGAGAGGAGAAATAGGGCTGGCGGATTCAGCAAATACAAATACAAGACACCCAGTTAGATTTGAATTTCAGATAAACAACGGATAATTTTTACTACAAGTAGCCCCCACATAATATGTGAAGCATACTTATGTGAAAAAATTATCCGTTGTTTATCCAAAATTGAAGTTTCATGAGCGGCCTGTGTTTAAACTGGCAACCCGTGCGGAAGGGTTGCCTGAGATTCACGCATAAGCCTGTTTCCGGAGAACTTTCTGGCTGCCGTAGTTAAACGTGTCGTTTCTAAGGTCAAAATCACGTCACAGCCTTGGCCCTGGTGTCGGACTTGGTCAACCCCGAGATTAACAGGGCAAGCAACAGAAAATGCCGGACTCCTACGGCACGATGATGTCCGGTCCTTGTTAAAAACGCTCCCAAATTCTGTGCCTGATTTATCAGAAAAACTTGAGTGGAGGCCTGCGGAGACATTACAGAAGATTGAAGGATGAGAACGGGGTCGTTTATTTTTGTGTTCAAGATTGCCCTTTTTTCATAAATACTATAATGAGAACAATCAGCTATGTGTTGTAAGTATTTAAAGACCCCAGTTAGGATTGGGGTGGGGATCAGCGGAAAAGGCAGGGAGACGCCGACGCTCACCGGGCTGCCGAGCCCCCCATTTCCCGGTGACGCTCGGCTCAGCCCCGCCCTGAGCCAGGAGGACCACGCTGAGGTCTCTGCTCGCGGGACGCGCTGGAGAATTTACTCAGAACACACTCGGCCTCTAGCACCGCTATGGTGAAATGTAGGAATTTTAAGAAGTCATCTATCCTAGAACATTTTGGTGGCTGTCTTTTAACATTAAATGACGTCTGCTCATGATTCAGACAAGTTCGTCCGTGATTGGGGCCGACGGCACCCAGCGAGGCAGCAGAAACCACCGTCTTCGGCACAGTTCCTGGTTACTGACAGGAGCACAGCCGCCCTCCGCACAGCTGCGAAGCTTCCTCTCCCTTCTCAGGACAAAACATTTTATAGAAGAGAATCTTGGCAGGACCCCGACGCTCAAGGCAAGGATGACGACGCACAGACTCGGCCCATTTCAGGGGAGAAGCATTTTACCCGGAGGTTTGATGATTTGACCCACAGATTTGCCAATGGAGAAGAATTATATTCATATTTAGGGAGACGTACCCAAGACGGGGGTTCAAATCCTGGCCACCCCTCTTGATAGCTTTGTGAATCTGTGTAAGTCGCTCAAACATTTCTGTTTTCTCATCTCTAAAATGAAAACAGTACGAGCAGCTACCTTGAAGGGTTGCAAGGAATTAATGGGCTACTCCTTGTAAAGTGCTCCAAGCACGGTGCCCAGCCTATGAAGGTCACTACTGTTATCACTGTTGGTCATTTGACCCCCACACTGTGCCTCTCACTGGCCCCTCGACAGAGAAACATGTTTCTGCCCTTGGGTCAGGTTCCTTCAGACAATTTAACTGCATTCTCAGGGTGACAAGAAGGGATGGCCAGTGTAGTTACCACATAACTGAATTCATGGTGTAAAAATGTTTCTATAATTTTTTTTTTTTTTTGAGACAGAGTCTTGCTCTATCACCGGGCTAGAGTGCTGTGGTGTCAGCCTAGCTCACAGCACCCTCGAACTCCTGGGCTCAAGCGATCCTCCTGCCTCAGCCTCCCGAGTAGCTGGGACTACAGGTATGTGCCACCATGCCCAGCTAATTTTTTCTGTCTGTTTTTAGTAGAGACGGGGTCTCACTCTTCCTCAGGCTGGTCTCGAACTCCTGAGCTCAAGCGATCCTCCCGCCTCGGCCTCCCAGAGTGCTGGGATTACAGGCGTGAGCCACTGCGCCCGGCCTAATATGTCTACAATTAGACTTCAGAGTTCTTAAGAAGTGATTTCTCAAGTCATAATTTGTGCACTTCTTTTTACGCACAAATTTAAATAGTTTAAATCTTATAGACTAATTATTGCATGAAACAGTAATATTTTAAAGAAAAGCTTATTTCTTTGTGAGGCTGTTTATTGGTAAGTATTTACAAAATAGATTTAGTTTGAAGGAGTTTTCATCTCTTTGTCACTTAATTGGATATTTACACATTTGCAAACTAGTTAAAGGAGACTTAAAATTAGATTTCAGGCCGGGCGAGGTGGCTCACGCCTGTAATCCCAGCTCTCTGGGAGGCCGAGGCGGGCGGGTTGTTTGAGCTCAGGAGTTCGAGACCAGCGTGAGCAAGAGTGAGACCTGGTCTCTACTAAAAATAGAAAGAAATTAATCAGACAACTAAAAATATATAGAAAAATTAGCCGGGCGTGGTGGCGCATGCCTGTAGTCCCAGCTACCTGGGAGGCCGAGGCAGGAGGATCGCTTGAGCCCAGGAGTTGGAGGTTGCTGTGAGCTAGGCTGACGCCACGGCACTCTAGCCCAGGCAACAGAGTGAGACTCTGTCTCAAGAAAAAAATAAATAAATAAATAAATAAAATAAAATTAGATTTCAAGGAAAAAACAATTCTCTGACTTTAATAACACTATTTAAAATGCAAATTACGTTGAGGATAAAAAAATTAAAATTTTTGTAGCTTAAAAATAAATGGAATTCCGGAGTCAATATCATATAAATAGGTGTCCATCTGGCCAAGATGATGATTGCCAAATTACTTCTTTTTCAATTGTCTCCTTACTGTTAACAAGAGTTTAAACAGCTCCCTCTTGTGGCTTAAAAAGCCACTGTCGATCCACAGTTCGGTTTTGTTCACTGCACATTTATTTAACGCATTGTGTATTGCGTGTTTGCTCCTGCAGTGGCGAAGAACAGTAACGGAGACGGCACGAAGATTGTTGCCTGTGGGTTTAGCATAGACACACTCAGCTCTAAAGTTTCAAAGTGTAGTTCTGGCTGCTTGTGCCGCTTCTACTTCAGGAACAGTATCTCTCTAAAATGAAAACATGAGCTTTGGCCGATTGGTAGAACTGCAAGGTGCCTAGAAATCCTGCCCAATCTACGTATTTTCAGCTGAAAAGTTTCAGGTTCAAAAGGTATAAATGAAAACTCCCCTTTCATATACATTTCATTTACATTTCCAGTAGAATTTGTCATACTCCCTGAAACTCTACTGTCCTTTGATCTTAGCCAAAAGGCCAAGAATCAATGAAATTCTACTTTCATTTGCTCATTCCAGAAATATTTTTTTTGAGTAGCCGCTGTGTGCCAGGCACTGTGCTAGACGCTGCAGGTACACAGTGAACAAGACAGGCGTGGCCCCGAGAGTCCACGGTCTGGCGGGAAGCCACGCATTAAACTGTTGGGGTGGTCAGTGGAGTCACTGTTGGTGTTGGGTGTGGCAGTCACTGCAGATAAAAATGACAGGATGATTTAATGTGAACGAGCACATCAGGAGGTGGCTCTCTCACCAAAGACTGAGTAGGAATTTGCCGCATGAAGGGAGGGCGAGAAACTATTCGAAGTAGGAAAAATGACATATGCCAAAGCCGAGACGGGAAGAGGAACTGGAGGAACACGACGGGGCTCGGGAAGGTGGCGGGAGAGGGTGGGGGACAGTGTCAGGCACAAGCCGGGTCACCCAGGGCCTTGGAGACCACGTGTGGGCTGCAGGCAGTATCCCAGATGCACTGGGAACTCATGAAATGTTTCAAGGAGATGACAACGAACCTGATATAATCTGCTATTTTGTTAAAGAAAAAAAAAAGCAGTCACGCCAGCGGCACGCTGGACAGGATTGGAGGGAAACGGGTACGGACGTCAGGGTGCCACAAAGACAGCTGCAGCGTTCGAGCAAGCGTGCTGCGGCCGGAGTCCGGGCGCGTCTCGAGATGGCGGGAGGGAGCAAACTGGACATGTTTGAAGATTACATCGACGGGATTCGGTGATGAAGTAAAAGAAGGGGTGAGGTTTAAAGATAACTCCCCACACAGCAAAGACAATGAACACTCCTCCACTGTATACAAAAATGGTGTTGAATTAAAAAGCCAACCGCAGAAAACTGCATCCCTGCAGCTTCCACGGCCCCCTCTCTGAACTGCTGGGCGCCAGCGGGGCCCGTCTCGTACCAGCTGCCCTCCGAAGTCACACCAAGGAGAATCCACAGGGAAAAATCAGGCCGGGCGCGGTGGCTCAC
>CAUYSK010047937.1:0-34040 GCA_963575035.1 Avahi laniger
AAAAAAAAAAAAAAATTTTCATTCAACAAGGGAATTTTTTAAGAAAAATGCTAGACTCAATTCTATGTTCAGATTGAATAAGCCATTTCTAGCAATATATTAATTTGAATGATATATCATATCATGACTTCCTGACATCTAAATAGTTTAGATGGTCCATGTAATTCATTATGAAAGTATTCAAACTGTAAATACATGATTCTCTTCGAATCAGTTTTATTTAACACTGAGAACTTACAGTAAATGCCTATTGTCATGATTTTATAGGACAATGATATACTGAGCCATAACAAAGGTGATTCAATATTTGTCCTGAACAAAAAAACATACTTCATACTATTCTTGAAAGACTATATTATCTTTGTCCAATGTCTTTAAAAAGCCTGGTCCCAAAATGTATATTTGATATGCTGGCCTTCACTATAAAGGAACTGCAGCAGACTTGTAACTGAAAATGATTCATCACAATGGCCTTTCTGTTCATGTATTGTTTTCCAAATGTTATTAACATTCTATCCATAAAATATTGTAGTTCATCAAGGTTTATGAGTATTATTCTGAATTATCGGTCAGTCATTTCATAGGTGTCTATTTCTTTGGATTTCATTGTTGAAACTTTATTTCTTTCAGAAGTGACATGATTCCCTGATGCTTTATAATCCTTTTGTTTTTGCAATGTTGTTTGTGCATGTGAAGAAACTGCCTTCTTTTCTTGCCTTTATAGGTATTCTTTGAAAGAGATAGATCTTCACTATATAATCTAACCTGTGCTTCTGGAAGGCAGAGCTGGTCATAACCCCAAGTAGGCAGAGCTTCTTGTGAGTTCTCTAGTTGGCTGGGCCACTGCTCTTTCTCTAATGTGGGCAGAGCTTCTCGCTGGGCTTCAGTGTCCAGTGAGAACACTGGCTAGACTCTGCTATCCCATGGTGCAGCTGGTGAGGTACTGCAATGGCTTTTGGCCAGCCCAGTTAGAGGATGCATTGTCTGGCTGGGTAATTCTGCTATTTGGGATCTATAGTTGGGAAGGGCTGCAATCCAAAGTTAAGCAGAGTCACTGCTTGGGACATGTGGAACCAGACATAATGCTCCTTAAAAATGCAGAATTGAGGACTATCTCTCCGTCAGGGTAGAGCCATGGGATGAGCTTTTGGCTTAGTTGAGGGGCTGTTTCACCTCCTGGATCAAGCAGGTCTAACCTCCACATTTCTTCAAAACCCACAGAAGTGGGAGTCTCCCTGCCTGGAACTGGTTGTTGGGAGGATTTTTTGGCTGAGTGGAGCCTCTGCTTGACTTCTTGAGTAAAGCTCTTCTAGCCCTTTTGCTTCTCGGAAATGCTTGGAGGTGGGAGTCTCCCTGCTTGGGCAGGGTCATTAAGCAGGATTTTTGGCTGGATGAAGCTACTGCTTGACTTCCCCAGTCAAGCAGGTCTAGCCCCTATGCTTGGTTGGTAGAGGTGGATGTCTCTCAGCCTGGTGGGGTCATTGGAGATGGCTCTGAGGCTGGGCATGGAGACTAGCAATATAGAAACTAAAGCTAGTTTGAACTTCCCACTGTGTTTCTGAAGGCAACCAGCTCAGCTTTGCAGGTGGGCTATGTGGTTGGCTGGTAAATGTGGTCAGGCACTACAGCTGCCATAAACACACCAAAACTCATGCACTGGTCACTACGACCTCTGCATTCTTTGTTCCCACCTGTCCCCAGGCAGTCTAGCCATGCTATTTTTTCCCTAGTGTTCCCCATAAAGTGAGACCAGAGCGGGCTTCCTGGGAAGCATCTCAGAGTCCTAGGGAAGCTGGATGACTGCCTCTGGTTCTCTTTTTCCCTTGTAGAAACCATAGGTCCAAGAAAATCCTCTCTTTCTGTGGTTATGCCAACATGTGAGAGGAAGAGGGGTTGCATGGTATGAGTGAGGCTATTCTCTTTTTTTTATTTCAGCATATTACAGGAGTAAAAATGTTTAGGTTACATATATTGCCTTTATCCCCACACAAGTCAGAGCTTCAGGCATGTCCACCCTCCAGACAGTGTGCACGGCATCCATTAAGTGTGAATATACCCATCCCCTCTCCCCCCTCCCATCTGCCCAACACCCGATGAATGTTACTACTCTTTTTACACTTCTGATTCAAATTTCATTAAATTCTGCAGACCACATGTCTAATCTAAAGCTTGTTTTTCAAATGTGAAGGTTTTCAAAAGGATGTCTTGGTCTGGTGGATAGTTGCTAGTTGAACTTTCTGTGGGAGTGGGGGTGGAGCCTGAGACTTTCTATTCTGCCATCTTTCTGATGCCATCCTAACATAAGTTTCAAAAGAGATAATGCTTGAACTTGTAGTATAAGTTAAAACACTCTCTGGCTGATCAGCTTACCAGTCTAAGGTTACTCTGTGGTCTAATCAATGTACATGCAATTCAGAAATCATGTTGAAATCTGCTCCTTTCTTTTCTCAAGGTCAGATAATGAGCCAATCATAAAAAATTCTTCATAAAAATATGACAACAATGACTGGGAACATTGTTCCCAATTGGACATTGTGATGAATTGGAAGAACATTGGGCTGAAAATCAAAAGAGGGAAATTTAATTTCTAATTTTCAATTCATAGCATGTTAGTTCATTCTGAACCATAGTATGTTCATCTATAAAATGGAAAATAAATACGTAAGATATTGTGAAGATAAAATAATTTTCTAAAAATTGTCCTGAAAGCATAAATCAAATATTTTTGCTATTAGAATTAGATTGGTAAGACGGTAATGTACCGCAATATTATTGTATTAAATAAGCAATTACCATGGCACCAAGTATAAGAATATACTTAGCCACTCTCTCTCCAGAAAGTCTAGAACTTCAAACTCAACTGATCAATTTTTACGGGGCACAACTTAAATAGTATTCAACTAGTATTGTTACTTATTTTCTTTTGATCAATTCTTGGCAATATTCAAAGTTTTGGAAGGCTCAGGTACAGATTTCTCATTTGCACCTCTGGAGAAATTCTTTGATTTCTGTGTTGCTTAGTCATTAAATCTTTAATTATATGAACCTTATATAAGTTTGCTTTCTTTGTATTTTTCTTTTTGCAACAGGATGTCACTTGCCCAAGCTAGAGTGCAGTGGCATCATAATATTAATAGCTCACTGCAACCTCAAACTCCTGGGCTCAGATTATCTTTCTACCTTAGCCTCTCAAGTGACTGAGACTGTAGGTAGACGTCACCACACGAGGCTAATTTTCCTATTTTTTTTCAGAGAAGGGATCTTGCTATGTTACTCAAGCTGATCTAGAGCTTCTGGCCTCAAGTGAACCTCCCAAAGTGCTGAGATTATAGGCATGAATCACCACGCTGGGCCAGTTTTCTTTGTCTTATAAAATATCCATGTTAATTATTTTATATATCCAGCTTCTACTGTCTTTAATTCAAGTAAAAATTGCTGAGGTTTAATCTTGAAAATCAGGAGTCTTTTCTCCTATCATACAAAATTAGTAAAATAGTTTTGTCTTCATCTCAGAGTGTCAATAGTCATGCACTTTATGCAACAGACATTTCCATGAGAAGTCCAAGATCAAGGCAGCAGCAGATTGAGTGTCTAATGAGGAATAACCTGCTTCCAAGATGATACTTCTTGCTGCATCCTCACACAGCAAAAGGAGCAGAAAGGCAAACAGGGTAAAAGGAACTAACAGCTTCCCTCAAGCCTTTTTACAAGGACACTAACTCTATTCAAGACGGCAGAGTCCTCATGATCTAATAACCAGCTAAAAGACCCCACCTTTTAACACTATTGCATTGAGAATTAAGTTTCTATATGAATTTTGGAGAGACACAAACATTCAAATCATAGCTTAATTTAGTTTATTGAGTCTTTTTAACAACTGACATAAAAGTCACTTACTATGAACTGTGACTTCAAAACTTGTTTCCCAGACTGTAAAAATTCTGAGTGACACCATTACTTAACATTTATGAAGCATCTAATTTACCTTGTGCCTCTACGATAGTCAGTTTTCAGAAATCTAGATTGATTGGTATATATCCAACAATTTGAACTTTTTTTCTCTATTTTCTTCCTTTACTGTACTGTCTTTGTCTTTTTTCAGTGTGTGAGTATGTGTATTTGATCATTTTCTTAGATTAAAAATGCCACAATTGGACATGAAAATATTTAAAGTGAGATCTTTAACTAGTTTATTAATAGTGTGTGTATTTCATCACATGACCCTGCAGAAATAGCATGGATTTGGAAGCCAGAGAGTTTCTCATTCAAATATCAGTTCTACCCCTTCTAAGCTATATGACTTATATCTGAATCTGCCTCCTTCTGTGAAAATCAGGTACCAACTGATGTGTACCACAAAATGTTATAGAGAGTGAAAAATTATGATAGGTGATGTGATTATTATAGAAACAGGCAAGGATGAATTGCTCAATAAGTAGTAGTTACGAAATTTGTCAACATCTGGGAGAGGTACGACACTCCTTTGATAGAGCACATGCTGTGGTTTTTGGGTCACTGAATCTGGTCACAACATGGGTAAGTCTTACTTTAGGAACTGTCTAGGGATCTAGAGAATGGCACACCATTAACAGAGCAAGTGAGGAATGATTACGGTGGCAGGTCTCTATACACATAAAACATAATACCACTTCACAGGACATTATGTTCCCACCTGCTTCTTTCACATCCTCTATAATATGCAGAGAGATGGTGTGATTCGTTGGGAGCACACAGTTCCAGAGAAGACCACCACTTGATAACAGATAACTTGATAATCCCTTCCTCACCTCTAGAATGTCACATAAATTACTAAGGGATTGAAAATGGAGAAAATTTTGAAGACCCCCTCAACATATCCCTCAAAAAACAACTCAGTGAAATATTGGCTGAACCCAATTGACAAGGCCTCATTTTACAGGGGGAAGCCTAAAGAAAGTTTGGAAGCATAATTCATCACTTAGAAGCATGTTGACAGCTGGATATTTGTACCACTTGAAACTGCCGTCTTATCTGTGAGGTCCCTGATTTTGAGAAATCACTATCCCAAGTGATTATTATTCTCATTATCCTTTGGTAATGGGGATTTCCTTGACATGTTGGCATGGCTGTCAGGAAGAAATCCAGACACAGCCATGGTACAAGTCTGTTCAGAATCTACACCACACAGAAGGATGTCAACCAACAGTCAGCCCAGGAACAGTGCTATTTTCCAATAGAAAAAAATTAAAGTTTACAATCCAAAATACTCCGAAAATGTTCATGGTGTGATGTTCATGTTATTTTATAATCTCCTTGTACTTGCACCTTTTGTCCAGAATGGTAATTAGAAATGAAAACAGGGACATAATGGAAAATTTTTAGAAGATATTAAATATAAATCTGTTCTCAATTTTAAAAAATATTTTTTAAAAAAATTTCAGAATATTACAGGGCTACATTTTGATTACATAAATTGCTTTTGTACCATTTGAGTCAAAGTTATAAGTGCACCCATCCCTCAGATAGTGTATATTATATCATTAGGTGTGAATTTATCAATCCTTTCCTCCCCATTCCCACCTGCTTGATTTCCAATGAACGTTATTTCCATATGTGCACATAAGTGTTGATCGATTAGTTCCAATTTAGTGGTGAGTACCTGTGGTGTTTGTTTTTCCATTCTTGTGATATTTTACTTAGAAGAGTGGTCACCAGTTACATCCAGGTTAATACAAGAGGTATGAGTTTACCATTTTTTCGTGGCTGAGTAGTACTCCATGGTATACATATACCACATTTTATTAATCCACTCATGTATTGATGGTCACTTAGGTTGTTTCCATATCTTTGCAATTGTGAATTGTGCTGCTGTAAACATTCGAATGCAGGTATATTTTTTATAGAATATCTTTTTTTCCTTGGGATTGCTGAATCAAATGGAGTTCTACTTTTAATTCTCTGAGGTAGAGCCATACTGCTTTTCATAGAGGTTGCAGTCTCACCACAGTGTATGAGTGTTCCTATCTCTCTACATCCACACCAGCATTTGTTGTTTGGGGACTTTTTGATAAAAACCATTCTTACTGGAGTTAAGTGATATCTCATTGTGGTTTTGATTTGCATTTCCCTGATGAATAGAGATGTTGAGCATTTGTTCATATGTTTTTTGGCCATTAGTCTATCTTCTTTTGAAAAGTTTCTGTTCATGTCTTTTGCCTACTTTTTAATGAAGTTGAAGAGATTATTTAATGACATTGGACAAAGTTTATAACATAAGATTAGCAAAAAGAAAAAAGATCCAAATAGTTTATTTAGTTTATTTCTAATTTAGAAAAAAATCAAAGTCATCACCAAAAAATTTGAAAGTTTATAAAAATTTAATGATGTAAGATAATGGGTTAACTTCATTTTGTTGCTTTCAAGTTCTGCATTTTTATTCTTTTAATATATGTGTTATATATGCTATATATATGTGTTTTCCCAGGAAGAAAAAACAAAAAATGCTATTCTAAAAATCAAATGAAATCAATAGAAAATCCTATAACATTCCACAATTTAAAAATAAATATATTTTAAGCCCTTTTCCAACTGCATTCATCTTTACTTTCCATAGCTTTCTATTCCTTTTCTTTTTAAATTACTCTAACATTTTTGTGTTATCATGTCCCTTGATAGGCACATGCCAAGATAAGCTGAAATGTGCCAGAGACAACTGAGGGAAACGCCTGTGAAAGATGAAGGGCAGGGGCAGGGGTTGGCCGGGAGACCTCCAGCCTGAGGTGGAGGTTTGATACCTGGAAAGTTGAGGCCAGGAAGGAGTCAGGTGCCAAGGGTTTCAGACCGCAGCACAGTTCTAAGGATATTTCCGCTGATGAGGGAATCAAATCAGCGTGGCCTGTTAGAGGCAGCCCCCTCCTGTAGGAATGGACACCACTAGTTCCCTGCCTGCCACGCTCAGTCATTGGCTGGGAACAGCAAGAGAAAAGCATGGCTTGTCTGAAAGCTCAGAGGTAGATTCAGAAAGGGTCTGTTGGACCACTTGGTTCTCCTCAGAAGGGTCCTGGGCAGCACGTTTCCACGACCTCCACAGTCTTAGTATGAGACTAACCTTCACATCACTTTCAAAGATGGTTCAGGAAATTTTTTCTTCAAACTGTGAAATCTCTCTTGAAATGCCTCTATTACTTGTACCCTTGTGAACTGTCTTTCCCTCAAAATTATCAGAGAAGAAAAAAAAAATGTTAGTATATGTCTTTCATCCATGAATTGGGCAACGGAAAGGAGCTTGGGAGTGAGACAGACCTGAGGTTTATCCTAGTTTCGCCACGTGGGCTGTATGTTAAATAACTCACGTAAGCTCTCATCCTGTTTCCTCAAGAAAAGACCTTACTAGAACAGTATGGTAGGAACGTTCAAGCATCGTTTCTCAAGAAAGAGAGACTTTCATGGAAACTCCCCACACTCGCAGCCGTGCTCCTAGTATGTGGTCCTGCACACTGAAAGCTTATGGGGTGGACACCTGATTCACACTGTGTCAATGAAAATACTTTTTCAGAAAATTGGGATTAGGTGACATATATCAGTGTCTTATAACATTTGAACTTGAAAGAAAAGCACATTTTTTAATCAATGTTGCCACTGTAGGGTGGTCAACTTTCATCATGTGCATATCAAATCACAGGCACAAAAAGAGAACCTGAATAACAAGAGGCGAAAGCAAGAGATGATTAGTAAGAGGTAGAGCAAGACGTAGAGCAGATAGAGCGAGAGGTAGAGCAGATTGAGAATACCTGCCTTGGTGACTGATTTTCCTGTTTTCTGGTATCAGTCCTGGTGTAACCAGGTATACGTCTTCCCTTAGATCCCAGGACATATTCCCTTGTTCTTATAATAAATTTTCTTCTATACATTAAGTTAGTTTAAGTGGATTTCTGTTGCTTTTTACCGAAGGAGCTTTTAATCAAATAGACAGAGTCCTGATTAATAGATGCTTTTCAGAATAAATGCATTTACTTTAGCTTTCCTGGAGTCAGCTATTTTCTGAAACCCATTTTTCTTGAACTTTCATTTAGCTCACTCTGGCCAGATTATATTAACTGATTACAACAAAGTTAGGAGACATGATCAGGACTCCTATGCACATATTCCTTAATAGAGCTAAGTTTAAGGCAGAATAAAAGAAAAATTAAAATGTTCACCTAAGAGTGCATCATTAGCCAATACATTTCCGAAGCTTGGCAAAATATCATCAGCCTCAGGTTTCCTTGCACAGTGTTAGTACAGCACTTGAGGATTCAACTTCAAAAACAATCTACCAGTACAAAGGCATCCTCTATTCAGCAGTGATAGTTTAATCAGATACTGTCCTTAAAATATAATATCGATTAACAAATATCGCTCTCTTTCACATTTAGAAAACTTCAATGAAGTCGTGATGACACTGTGAGCCATGTAATTATAAATGACTGTAATTAGGTTGATACAGTATTGTCAGCAGGACAAACGGAGTCATCAAGCCAGTAAGTACACTTGCGTCCTTCACACATAAAACTGTGGCTACGATCCCCAAATTACCAGAAGGTGATCTTTGTGTTGTTCTCCAGCAACAGAAATAGATTTGTGTTCTCTCTCTGTCTCAATGTAACTGGAAACATCCTTTGCCAAAGGGATTGCTAGGATTAGGCTTCTGGTCGCTGAACACAGCAAAATTAACTGATCCATGCACAGACTAATCCTCCAGTGTAATCCCATCCCCACTGCTGTGAATGTCTTCACCTTGTATCAAAGTGTGAGGAATTCTTCCCTTCCATGCATTCACTCAGTTAGAAATAATCTCTCCCATCCCTATATTTGCGAAACAACTTGTTGGTTCCTTTATTGTAGCTCTCATCACAGTTCGCCTCATATTTTAATTTTACGTTTCTCCTTGATTACGTGCTTTTAAAAAACTCCCTCTATGTCTTAATTGTCATCGTACCTTCCATAGAATGTACCAGTACTTACAGACAGTAGGCAATCAATTTTTTAAAAAATTGAGCAATAAGTGGCTAATGAAATTGATAGCCCTTTAAGAGAAGGAACTAAAGCACTTGGAACTTTGGAAGTCAGAAGATTCTAGCTACTTACAGAAATAAGTTTCAGTGTAACTTGCTGGATATGTCTAGACTTATTCTTTAAAAATTAATTCTTTAAAATCACAGAAATTTTGAAAATATTAGAGCAAAGACCGTATGCACACTGATCAGGAGGTTAGAAAGTGCATAATTGGCCATGAAATGAGTCAAAGTCTCCTCACTTGAAATATGACTTTAAGTATACTAATTAATGGAAGCGTTTTATATGAGAATCTGCTTAGGTTTCCAGACAAGGTGGATTATACCTCAAAGATAATGCTCAGAAAGGAGGGATCTGTTTAAATGTCATAGGAGAGGAAGTTATATTATAGCTTTAATAGCCTTTAATGCTCAGAATCTGATTATAGTAATTACAGTCTGATAATTCAGAGAATGGAGAATGTTTGCTTTTTAGAGTTACATTAGAAAGACACAAATTCCATATAAGACATTGAGTAGAAACATTTGATAATATTAAAATATCTTGACATGTATTAAGAGAGAAGTTTTAACACAGAGACAGATTTCCTTTTTCAACCTGAAATACTTTTAAATTATACTTATTATTATATTATCATAAAATTAAAATTGCAAATATATATTGATTCTAGGAAGTTTAGAAAAAGTACACAATAAGAAAACAAAGCCCCTATCATCCCAATAATTTAGAAATAACTTACTATTCATATTTACTGGATTTTGTTTAATATGTTTTCTGCATGTATATATAAATTTTACATAATTTATAATATACTGTAAATAGTTATATATCCTGTATTTTAACTTTAAATTTTAATGTGAAATATTTTTTTTCACTTCTTAGTATCTTTTTTTTTTATTTCAGCATATTATGGGGGTACAGATGTTTAAGTTATGTATGTTGCCCTTGCCCCCGCTCCCCTCCAAGTCCGAGTTTCAAATATGTCCATACTTTGGGCGGTGCGCATTGCACTCTTTGTGTATGCATATACCCGTCCCCTCCTCCCTCCTCCTCCTCCTCCCTCCCCTCTGCCCAACATCCAATAGATAAGATACTGAAAAAGTTTTTACATTATTTTTTCAATGACTTTCTGTTAAATGGATATGCTATTTATTTTTAACAAGTCCTCTAGTATTTAGCATTTAGGTTTTTCCTCCAATTTTTATTAGTATAAATATCTTTTCATAGGGCATCATCTTCATAACTTTCATTTGTATTTGTTTTTTAATAACATTACTAGTTGAAGTGATGGCCATTTCAAAGGTTCTTGACATAATTTGCCAACTTGCTTTGCAGAAAAATTGTCAAAATTTATAATCCCCTAAATAGTCACATAAATTTGATTTTACTATATGGTTTGATTGCTTTGAGAAGATGTTTTTATTTTAAATGTATTTATGTTTGCTAACAGTACGTTTTCTTATTTTTGTCATATATGCTGGAAATGAATAAATAAGAGATAAAAATATAGTGACTCAGATCCTGGTTTATTTAGCCAATATTCTATTTTTATCAGAGTCTTCCATTTTATCAATCTTAGAAGTTAAAAACAAATTACCCCAATCATACATAGTTTCTTCTTTTTATAAATCACTGCATATTTGGCATGAATTGTTATTTTTACTATCTTGGTATTTTTTAGACAAAGAAAAATATTTTCATAGGACAGATAAAGATTGTGCGAAAATATCTCAGCATGAATTTTTAAGTGTATTTATTCCCTACTAAATAAAAATAATGATGTTGATGGAATATAATAAAGCTAAGAATAACTATTATGCTCTTTGTGCCAGGCTCAGTACTGAGGTTTTACATTAATTACTAGATTTAATCCCAAGGTAACCAAAAAAAAATGTAATTCTTTATTATAAACCCCATATTCTTTGATTCAGGTTTAATATCTGAAAACTATTATTCTCCCTGCTAGTCTAATCATGACTACAAACCTCTAATTATCAGTTGTTAGTGAAATCTCTTGGGAGTATATGAGAGCTATGGGAAAACACGCTTTGGAGCTGCTTGGTCAGCTAGAAGATTATCAGACAAAGAAGAATGGTGGGAGGTTTGGAGAGAAATTTGACTTGGAGATACTAAAGAAATAATCATAAACCGTGTTACCTGAAGAACCCTCCTTTCGCATTTACACCTCTTCTTCTATTGTAATGTCTATATATTGTAGCCATAAATGTTTTTGCTAGGTTAAGTTGCTAGCAGTCCCACTTAAAATATCTGAACTACAAAATTTTAATTTTATTTCTCATGGAATATAATATTAATCAGTATCTAATTACTTTTTGTGGATCAACTGTATTAAATCCAACAAATGCAAATTGAAATAAGTAGCTGGTAAGTCCTCGTTAAACAGAAAGTTATCAGGGAATTCTGTCATAAATCCTGCTGCATGAGTCAGCATCTTTTCTCTTTTCCTTTTAGAAATTATATTAAACTTCTCTCAGGGACAAAGAATCGGAAACTTTATTTTTGGAGAAATTCCGAGACATATTTTACCTACAGATTACAAATGCACGGCAGTGTGGAGAATGGACAAAGCCATTGTGCAGAAATGAAGAGATAATACGCAGAGGTTAGTCCACCGGTGACAGACCTCAGAAAACTCTGGGAAAAATTACATTTCTTGAAAACGAGGCGCTCACTTTGGATTGTGAAACCTTATCCCCTCATCTTAACAATAGAGGAAGGTTGAGAAGGGCTCACAGCAAAAGCTGTCAGGGGTTCCTTTTCATTGAGAAAAGCAGAAGAGGAGGGTTTACAGAGGTAGGTTTTAAAAAGCTATATTTGAAGGAAGTTCTTTGTTTTTGTGGCAGAAAAGAGGGATAGGCCTCTTTTGGAGGTGAAACCTGAAAGGCTTCCTATAAATAGAAACTTCCTACATACCATTTTTCCAGACATATATCATTTATTCAATGATGAGTAATAAAAAATAAACTGTTACAGTACTAACAAAAAGATATTTTAAGAAAAAGGTATGGAAAGAGCATCAAAATTTAAAAACAAAGAAAAATATTTCTATGGCACAGATAAAAATTGTGTGCAAATATCATATCATGAATTTTTTAAGCATCTTTATAGAAAGAATTGCTTCTATGAAGAAAAACTACAACTAACAAATAAAATCAATTTAGAGATAATAGGGCAAGACAATTGCATATGGAATATGTAACTTGGCCATATGCAAGAAAGAAGTCAAAAAATTTATCATACAAAGGAAGACAAAATCATAAAAAACAAAAAGGATAATGCCCTGTGGGAAACCTAGAGGCTCAAATTATACAAAGGTATCAAGTAAAATGGAAATAAAAATTTTTAAAAGATTAGATAAAAAATGATAAATGCAAAAAATAACATTAAAAATAAAATTTTAAAAGTGTAAAACTATAAACATTCAAAGGTTTTTTAAGCTTTCCTGAAAAAATTTAAAAAGGCTGAGTATTCGTGTTGAAAATTAAGACTTTGAAGGGATATGTTAGATAAAATCAATATAGAACATTTAACAGCAAGACATATCCTGGTAGGCTTTTTTAATTTAAAGGAATAAAAAGAAATCTTTTGGTTAATTAAGCAGAGAGTCAAGTCACTTCTTAGGGAAAAAGATACCAAGCTGCCTTCAGATTTTCCCACAGCAATATTCAGTGCCAGAAAATAATGGGGAGATATTTACAAGATACTTAATAAAAGAAAGTATGAACCAAGGATTTTATAGTCAGCCAAACCCACCTTCGGGTCGACAGACAAAAGGAAAAGTGTGTTAAATTTGCCACAAATCAGGGAATATTTTTCCCAAGAGTTCTTCCTTGAGGAAATTTTTGGAGAATGAACTTCAGAAAACTAATGAGGACTTTCAAAGCTATAAGACAAGGACTGGTGGCATGAATAAATGAGATTTAACTTTAGAACAAAGAGTAAAATAAATGTGAATATTAGAATGAAAGAAGTGGAATATTAATAAAAGTGATATATGCCTGACACCATAGAAATCGTATAACCAATCAATATTAGAATTAGCTTATTAGGATGGGATTAAAGAAGGTGGGACGTAGAATAAACTGCTAATTGCCACTTCTACAGCTCTTCATAGTCAAGAGAGTATCAATCAAAGCTGACAAATACTATCAGAGAAGTTTACACATAATTTATAGCACCAAGGTGAACACTAAGAAAGGCTATAATGTAGATTAAAATTGGTGGACAGAGATGTAGGAAAGACAAGTTTATAAATGTTATCACCCATTATAAGAGGGAAACGATAACCATAATCTGTAGACATATGTTGTTACTTGCTACTTAACAATATATTATAAATGTTTCACATCACTGAAACATCTTTTTTATTGGCCAAATAACATTACAGTTTATAAATATATATGATTCTTTTAAATGAATCCATATTATTGCAGATGTATTTCCAAAATGTTAATATTATAATATTTGTGCTGTGAACTTTTAACATATGTTTTATGTATTTGTGTGATTGTTTTTTAAGTTAAACTCTTATCAATAGTAATAGAATTCTTGGGTTAATAGGTTGGCAAATTTTGGAGGCTTTTAAAATATACTACCAAGCTATCTTTTAAAACAAAGAGTGGTGATTATTTCTCTTGACCCTTGCTAACACTAGGCATTATTATTATTTTATGCCTTTACGGAATTTCTGATCAAAGAGTGTTATCTCATGTTTAAATTTGTATTTATTTCACTATTCATAAATAAACATGAATTCATTATATATTGACTATTTTTATCTATCTTTTGTCAAAACATCTTTTAGTCTCTTTGTTCATATTCCATTGAGGTTTGCACTGTTTTCCTACTGATCTGTAAGTGTTCATTGTATGTTAAGATAATAATCCTTTGTTGTTTTTTTTCCCCCATTTAAAGTCTTATTTATGGCATTCTTAAAATCCTCAGTAATTTTGTGTTAAAATCTGTTTTTCTTTTTCTTCATAACTTCATACTTAGAAAAAAATTTTTGATCTCAATTTTGCATAAACTCTTTTTACTTTAGACTTTCTTCTTCCCTTGTCAGCAGCATGAGGGAATCTTTCTCCAGTCTTCATCATGAGAACTTGGCGGAGCTCCTGGAGGTAAAACCGGGAAAAGCATGGGGATTCCCCTAAGACCGAGGCCTCCAGAGTTTTTGCCTTTCACAGTAATACACGCTGAACCTCCAGACATTCAACAATTGCAGGTTAAGTGTTCCTACCAATATTGGTTCTAGCATCTGACTTCTACTCCTGGGCTTCTAGTACAAATCCACCATGATTCTCGGTATCTTACTGTCTGTCTGTCCAGTTTTCAGGACAGCTCTTTGCTCTGAAGTCTCAATTTCTCGATAGATCTAGGAAAAACTGTTGATTTTCTGTTTTTTCTTCTTGAGAGGATAGGAAGTGATAATCTCTAAGCTCTTTATATGTCGGAGCACAAACTAGAAGTCCAATTTATTTTTTAAATTATAAGAAACTTTGGATTTGTTTTTTTCCCAATAAAACAAATTAAAGCACTGATAGTTTTCCAAATGATTAGCCAGCTGTTGACAGTAATTATTATTTGTTATTCATTATTTTCTGTTTTATAATGTCACATTAGGTAAGGCTTTTAGAAGGGAGTTAGAATTAAATGATTAGCTATGGACAACTTTCTCAGGTATTACTGTAGCTGTGCAAGCAAAAGCAATGTGGTTTCTTGAAAATTATTTCCCCAATAAGTCTACTACTTAAGAGATATGTAGTAAGAGAAGGAGGCAGGGGAGAATTGTCTATTGTTTTGGAGCAATTTAAGCAGGTCTTTTAAAATCTGAATGCATTGCTAAATAATATCTTCAAATGTCAGTTGAATACTGTCCAAGTAATACCTCTTCGCTATATTTATACTTCATTCCTTTATCCCCTTGTTCAAGTTCAAAGTATCATTTACAAGTGAAAATACATACATAATGAGTTGAATGGTGTTTTCTTAATTAGGCTATTCTTTCTGTTGGCTGGAAACTAAAGCTCCAATTAGTACAGAGTCAAAGGAGCAAATTACCTGCATAAGTTACTGTCACAGTGACATCAGCTGATTCTCATGAATGGCCTTAGAAAAGAAGGCCTTTGGCCTGCTAGCAATCTGTCAAAACTTTGTGGCCTATATCTAAAGTGAAAATTTGATGACATTTATAAAGGCGATGGAACTGTAAACAAGGTGTGGGGGTTATTTTTAACACAAAGAGGCACTGATATACAAGACACAAGGGAGAGAAAACAACGTCTGCAAAATACAATAACATGTATATGAGATATTACTGCAGTCGTTCTTCCGAATTATTGGTTTTGATTGCTCAGTCTTCATATCTCCAAACTTTAACACAGTACCATGAAAAAAATTATTTCTGCATTTATTCCTTCAATCAATAAATATTTATGTATCCAGTACTGTGTCAGACTCAGGGAAGAGAAGATGAATACAGATCCCTTGCCCTCAAGGTGTATATTAGTCAAGGTTGTTCTCCAGAGAAACAGAAACAAGAGAATTTATTTATTCATTCATTCATTTATTATAGGAATTGTGTCACACAATTATGTGAAGCTGAAAAGTTCCATGATCCGCTCTCTGCAAGCCAGAGAGCCAGTGGTGTAATTCAGTCCAGGTCGAAAGGCCTGAGAACCAGGAAGGTGCACTGATGTCCGAGAGCAGAAGATGGATATCCCAGCTTAAACAGAGAGAGCAAATTTCCCATTCCTCCACCTTTTTGTTCTATTGGAATCCTTACGGAACTGGATGACGCCCACTCCCATTGGTGTAGGCAATCTTTTTACTCAGTCTACTGACTTAAGTACTAATCTCTTCTGGAAACATCCTCACAGACAAACCCAGAAATCATATTTTAGCAGCTTTTCTGAGCTTCCTTTAGCCCAGTCAAGTTGACACATAAAATTAACCATCACAAAGGGCTTAGATCTAACACATTAAAGAGATATAAACAAATAAGTGTAATAAAATATTAAAGAGGCTCTCATAGTGGCACACATTTAACTTGGGTTTTTAACCTGGGGCTCATGGATATGGGCTTATATGTAAACTCCATGCTCAGGAATGATTTCTGTAACTTTTATCAGTCATCCGCATTTTTCACTGGAAAAATGTTATTGCCTCAGTTGTATGATTTTAAATTACGTATAAAGGAGGTGGTGGTAAAATCTACTCCTGGGATAAAGAAATCTTTCATAGAGGAAGTGATATTTGAGCTAGTTTTGGAAGAAAAGTAGGGGTTGGTCGGATGATGTGGAAGAATGGATGGGTCTTACATTTCAGGTGGAATAAATAATGCCAGTAAATTTGCATACATGAGAAAACTCTTGATGTGTTAAAAGGAAAAAATAAAGACCGCAAGCTGTTCCACATGGTTGGAGCATGCCTTTGAAGTGTGGGTTTGAAAATAAGCACCAAACAATTAGATATACAGGCCTGTAAATCTAGAAAGAGGTCTGAGCAAGAGATGCAGATCTGAGAATCATCAATATATTGAACAAATTGGAGCCATGGGAACTATTGGGGTTGCTTAGGAACAGGGTGAAGAGCTGCATGTCAAATGTGTAGCCCATGTGCATGCAGTTATTGGTTGCCAACAAAAGAGACTGGGAAGGAAATGGAGACAGGAGGGCTGATTTGATTGTAGTATCAAATGGTTCTGGATAGCAGGACATGATCAGATCAACGTGGGAAAGGAAAGAAAATCTCATGGAACAATGCCAAAGCCAACTAGCCCCACTTAAGAATGCTTAGAACTGTTTTTAATTTTGGTATCTTAGATTGAAATAGGTTGTGCTATTTAACTGAATTATTTAAAAATGATATTTCTAAGGATTATTAAAATCTCTGTGATGCATTAAAATACACTTATCATTTTTTGTAGTTTTATAACTTATTTATATCTTCTTAAACTATTGAGATAATTTTATAATTTTAATGGAGATGCGAAGGCTGAGAGCAAGCACCTCTAAAATAGCATACATTTTAATATATGAATAGCAGGGTAGGTAAAGGACATATAAATTATTCTAATTCCTATAAGTGGCTCTAAAGCAAGTCAATCTAATTTAGGGCCCGAGCATCCTGACCCCTTGGCCTTCCTTTGTCACTCATATTTGATATTAATAATTTTTTGTTTTGGAACAGTTTTAGACTTACAGAAAAGTTGCAGAGATAATACAGTTTCCATCTAACCCATATCAGTTTCTCCTATTATTAACACATCACATGACTATGTCACATTTTTTATGACTAATGAACCAATATTAAAAAATTATGATTAAATGAAGTTCTTAATAGCTATAGTCTTATTTAGATTATCTATTTCTCCTGTTAGACTTAGTTGGTTGTGTCTTTCAAGGAATTCGTCCATTTCATCTAAGTTTTCAAATATACAGATAACTATATTCAAAACATTTATTTATTATCATTTTAATGTCCTTCATATCAGTATTAATGACTCCTGCTATGGACTAAATTATGGCCCCTCCAAATTCATATGTTGAAGTCCTAACCTCCAAAGGGACTGTATTTGGAGATGGGGCTTTTAAGAGATAATTAAGATTAAAAGAGGTCATAAGGATGGAATCCTAATTTGATAGGATTCGTGGCTTTATAAGAAGAGTAAAAGAGAGAGAAGAGAGAGAGAAAGAGATTTCTTTGCATGTACACAAAGCAGAGGTTTAATGTGAGGATGCAGCAAGTAGGTGGCCATGTGGAAGCCAAAAAGCGGGCTCTCATCAGTAACCAAATTGCCAACACCTTGATCTTGGATTCCTAGCTTCCAGAATTGAGAGAAACAAATTTCTGTTGTTTAAGCCACCCAGTCTATGATATTTTGTTCTGGTAGCCCAAGCATATTTCTGATACTGATAAAGGTAATTTGTATCTTTTTTCTCTTCTCTTATTTAGCCTGGCTAGAAGGTTCACAATTTTTTTTTTTTCAAAAACTAGCCTTTTGTTTTTGCCGATTTTATCTATTGTTTGTTTTCAATTTCATTGATTTCTGTTCTGATTTCTTATTTTTTTAATTTATCTACAAATGCATTTATTATTATATATCATTACATACATAAAAAAACCAAAAACATATGTAAACAGGAAAGTAGGTCTTGGCAGCCATTTAGGAAGAAAAACACTACAGATTGGCACCACTGAAAACAAAACAAGGGATTATTTCACATACGGAAGGGTCAAAATCTCAAATGTCACTAAGATGTGAAATAAAATGAGGATAAGGATCTATCCATTGTTTTTTTATTTAATTTTATTTATTTATTTTAAATTCAGGATATTATGGGGGTATAAACATTTTGATTCCATGCATTGCTGTCTTATTTCTTTTCTTCTGCTTGCCTGAAGTTTATGTTATTCTTTTTTTTTTTTTTTGGTACAATCCCAAAGCAGAAGCTTAAATTACTGAGATTATATCCTTCCTCTTTTCTAATATAAGCATTTAATGCTATAACTTACCCTCTAAGCCTGGTTTTTACTACATCCCACAAATTTTGATAAAGTTGTATTTTTATTTTCACTTATGTCAAAATGTTTAATAATATCTCTTAGAATTTCTTTGACCCATATATTATCTAGGAGTATATTATTTAATTTACAAATATTTGAAGATTTTCTAACTTTCTGGTACTAATTTCTGATTTAATTGCATGTGTTCTGAGAATATAATGTGTGTGATCTATTCTTATAAATTTATCAAGGCGTGTTTTAGGGTCCAGAATGTGGACTGTCATGGTGAATGTTCCATGTGATCTTAAGAATGTGTATTCTGCTGTTTTTGGACAGAATATTTTATATATTAGATCCAGTTGATTGACGATGCTGTTCAGTTCCACTGTTCCCTTACGGATTTTCTCCAGCCAGATCTTTCAATCACTAATAGAAGGGGGTTGACGTCCCTAACTATGAGAGTGGATTTGTCTATTTACGCTTCCAGTTCTACCGGTTTTTGACTCAAATACCTTGATGTTCTTTTGTTAAGTGCATACATGTTAAGAAGCATATGTTTTCTTGGAGAACTGATCACTTTATTATTGCATAATTCCTCCCTTTATATGATAATTTTTCTTCTTCTGAAGTCTACTTTTTCTGAAATTAATACAGCTAATCTAGATTTCTTTTGAATAAAGTTATCATAGCATACCTTTCTCAGTTTTGTTTTTTTTTTTTGACTTCTTAGTCTTTAACATGGTTTTCTATAAGTGGCATATAGTTGGATCTTTTTTTTAATCTAGTATGATAATCAGTTTTAAATTAGTTATTTCAATAATTCACATGAATTACTGTCTATCATGTTTGTAACTGCTTTCTATTTATTGTATTTGTTCTTAATTTTTCTTTTTTTGCTTTCTCTGGTTTTAGTTAAGCATTTTAAAATAATGGGAAATACATTCTGGCTTGCATTTTGGCTGATTTTTGGTAACAGACTACTGATGCCAGGAGAGGGATGCCTCTAATTGTAATTACTGAATGTCATTTTGGATAAGTAAAATTTTATCAATGTGGAAATAAAGTCATATGATCAGCCTCCAAGAAAAACACTGGTAAATACCTAGAAAATATTAGAGCACGTACCCTTGAGAAAAAAAAATGTAGGTAATCTAGACTTGATCTTACAGATGTATTGGCTATAGTGTTAAAATTATTAGATTTCTCTTCACAAAAGATGCTAATAGTAAGAAATACATAATATATTGACAATTATAATAATTGTTAGCATTTACTGAATACTTACTATGGGCAGGTACTCTAATGATAACTTTAATACAAAGATTTTAAATATGATGATCACTCAACATTCTATGGATAAAATATAGAAAAAATAAGTGATGATAACGAATTGAGAGAATAAGATGATTCATTCGGTAAATGTCTTAAATATCATATCCTGGAGAGCAGTGATTATGTATCGATCCTGTTTCCCTAATACAATGTTTGAATCATAGTAGATAATAAATCTCTGTCAAATGAATTGGAATTCTTACATTTTGAAGAAACAATCTAAAGGATTTAACTGTAAAAATAGGAAATTACCTCAATGTAAATATCTTCAAAATGTGATGCTGGATATGAAACCTATGGGTAGGCCTTATATAAAAATCTCTTTTGATAATTACAAGGAAGATGACAAGAAAAAAGAGTAAAACTAGATCTGAAAGCAATATTGAACAAATGAGTCCAAAATTATAATAGAAACTTAAATGCAGCTTTTTTCATTTGCTTAGTTCCAGACATTGAATGATTTAAGCATGCCAAAAGGAAATATATTAGGGAATGCCCTGGATTAAATAATAATCAAATTTTCGTAAGTTTGGCAGTTCAGATGGTATCATTCTTTCCTCCTAGTGTGCACATATATACAAAATTGTCTTTCTCTTTTTCTCCCTCTTCTTCCAGTATACTTTCATTCCATTATCTGTTCTTTCACCAGCTGTCTTTGTAAATTGGCAACTTTCAGGTGTTCTAGTGAAATTCCTCTATCATTACTTTTTCCTACTCTTAATGTCTTCTGGCATCTGCCATATTAGATTACATAAGAAGGGAAGAAATGTTTCCCTGAACGGTTTAAAAATCTACCCTAAATGTATCATTTTATATTTTATATTACTCCTTTCTCTATTTTTTTCTGCCCCAGCTGTGGATTCATCCATATGGCACCTTCTCAAGAATGCAGTCAATTTTCCTGTATCATTGTCTAATGTAGAAGTATTGCTGCTTTTGTTTTTTTGAAGTTCTTATATTTTTGAAATCATGTGTTTAGGGATTCTATTTCTGCAATTCCAGTCATCGATTTCTTTAAAAAATGCATTGTTTCTAATTATATATTAGGCTGGAAATAAGAAAACATAATTGGATTTGACCAAAAACAATTAAAACAAAATCATCACTACCTTCTCTAATTTGTTAAGTGATACACATATTTCAGAAATCATTCTCAAATACCTCTAAATGTAAACTGAGTAATTGATTCAAACTGTCCTTTGACCTACTTTCCTCTATGAAGTGGAAAAAGCATAACCATAGACAGACATGGGTTCAATTCAAACTCCATAGCTTAGATTTTACATTTCAAAGGACGTGATCAATCATATATAAATTTTGCAAAGACTAGAATAGCTTAGCAACTTTGAACAGTACATTCACATCAAGATTATAGAAGCATTGTAATGCTGTAGATTGAGTATGGTGGAGGGGATGTGTACAGGGGATTCTTATGAGGGAGTTTTGGATAAAGCTGCCACTGTGCTCTTAATGCCTCTCCCCCACCCCCATCCTCAACATATACACACGCACACAGACGAGATGAGGTAGTAATCTATTTTTCACCTTAAGCCTAGTGAGAGAGTATTCAACAGGACTATTCAGAGAGTGTGGTACGTGTCCTAAGTATTTACAAGGAACACTAAATTAGCGTCTTGCTCCTACCTAGGAAATCTGCAGCATAAAAATGAGCAAGTTAGTAGCATTGACGGCAATTTAAAGGACAGCTACTGAAGCATTAGGATCAGCTTAGAGTTGACAGAGCTAATGACAAGTTAAATGACCGGCTTCCGAGGGACTGAAGAAAAAATTAAGTGACCTCCCGAATAGAGTGCCCTTGCCCAGATTGAGGAAATTGTAGCTCAGTAAACATCAGCAATAATATTTAGGGGTGATGGAGATGAATGCCAAAGTCTCCATGAAAGTGCCAGACCAGAAAAGGGACTTTAAATATCTCCCAGGCCAGACAACAGAAAGCCAATTTATAACAGTACCGGCCAAAAAATAATTCTACTCTACCCTTTGACTTTCCTCCCTTGCCTCGTTTCTTATTACCTTGAAAGGATCAAAGCTGTAGCTACACAGTGTAAAAGGAAACCAGCAAGAGAAATGGGGCTGACCACAGCCCCTTCTCTGAGGCAACTGGCTCTAGCCAGAGGATGTGGAAACAAGCTTTACCTTCCAGCAAGTTGAAAGCTTGATGATTATACGAGAATGGGTGTTTTAAATTAAAAAATTAAACTGTTTTTAAAACAAATTAACCTGGACTGTCTACTCTTGTGGCTGTTCAGGGACAATGAAAGGACTATATCTGCTGAGATGGTTTAAAGGGCAATATGAAATAGAAATAAAATTGCTTTTATGTTTAATCTCTGTAAGTCTTGCTTGATTAATTCCATTAGCTTTATGGCCTTGAGCAAGTTACTTAAACTCTCAATTCCTCATGTGTAAAGTTAACTATTAGAAATTCATAATATTGCTCTAAAGATATAAACATTTTTTAGAAAGTTACAAGAAATATTGTTATTTAAATGATCTAACACTGTGTCTGATTAATAATAACAATTAAATAAATAGTATCTACTAGATGTTTCTTAGTTTACTTGGACCTTTCACCTACGATCAAGAAATATTTTGCAATGTTCACTAGACTTGAATACAGATACCATATTCACACTGCTTGACAACAAATATTTATTGAGTACTCGCTTTTCACAAGGCATTATACTAAATAATTTCTCGTATATTTTTCATTTACCATTGGAAAAAAACCCATATAAAATTATTGGCATTTGTGCCATTGTATATAACACATTTTGAGGGTTAGGGATGTTAAGAAATTTGCTCAAGTCACAGAGCTAGTAAGAAGCAAAGCCATAATTCTAATCCTTTTCCCTATACTACATGACCAGGACATTTTTCCAATATCTCAAACTACTAATAACCATCGTAATGGATGCTCTATCCAAGTGCCTGATAACAAAGGACAGAAGACAGATGCAACTGTTTTCTGCATAATCACAGGATGAAATAACTTACTTTCATGTGTTATAAGACCCCTTATGCCTGTAGGAACATCTTCTTTTTCAATAAATGCATTAGGATTCTGAGTGCCCAGCCCTAAACACAGTACTTTGAATGACCAAAAAAAGGTATAAGGTTTCCGCCCTTAAGTGATTTAGTCCCTTCTTAGAAAAAGAAGATGAGACATAACTGGATAAAATCAACCACAATCAAATATAAAAATTAGTGACAGAAACAGTGATTGAGAGGGAAGGAAACGTCAAAGAAAGACTTGTCTGAGGCAGAATTCTAGCTGGAAAGACAAGTAGAAGAAGGTGGGTTTGAGAATGGGCGTGCTCAGAGAGCTCAAAAGTGCTTCTGGATGAGACGAACGGAAAAGGATCAGATACATTTTGGGTTAAAGTTTGTGATGGCTCTGGGTTTTTTTCCTTGCAAATCTATTTAATGGATTTAATATGGTTCCATTATAAAAATTATCATTCCTTGGAATAATTGAGATCTGAATAAAGCTGAATTGTGTTTAAAAAAGCTGTGTAGATGTAGTGCCAAATCATTTGTGTTATAATTTTAGCTATAACACAAAATAACTAGTTAAAAGTATTTATTCTACTCCAGAAAAATAAATTTTGTATTTAGAGTCAAACAATTAAAATACTGAGAATAATGCTGCCCAGATATTTTTAAATTCATGTTTATCTGTAACTAATAAGATTTTATAAATATGATATTTTTGAATAAAATGTTTTATCAAATTATGCACATATGCTTTCTTTAAGTAAAGCCACAATTTAAAAGTACATAATATCTGCAGGCCTGACTTTTAATAGCCTCTAGCTTAGCTCTTAGGGCCAGTGTGAAAATAGGTGAGATGAATGTTTCTCAAATTTTTAAACAAATATATCAGAATGGGAGAGAGTGGGAAAATGAAGGAGGGAGAAAAAGAAAACATACTGTGATTGGTAGAAAAAAAACATAAAGCACACAGTAAAGTCTGTTGAATTGTCAGGAATTTTTCAATAGTTTCAACTCCCAATTATCTCTTAAATTCCATTCCATGATGCATTAAAATATTAACATTAACATTTCATTTCTTTGTGTTTATAATTATGCCCCTGCTACACACAGAATCACACTTACACATACAATCTGCTTAGCATGCAAATTACTTGGTAGAGCTCTACCTTAAGCCTCTAGTTCCTATGTTTAACTCTGTTTTTTATTGACTTAAAACTCCAGGAGAATCAAAATTTGATATTGGAGAAGGAGAAAGGACCTGAAAAGATGTAACCTCGAGCTAGCCTTGACTTTGCATGCAATACTTCAATTTCTGTTTATGCCTCATTGAAGAACACATTTATAAAAACAAAACAAACAAAACATTATAGCAACATACATGTGGTAACAAATGGCACGACCTACTGAAAAGTGTATGGGATTCATATGTTGCTAAATCAAGGTAGATGTGAAAGCAGACTCTTCCACTTATTAACTATGAGACCCAGGAGAGTGACTGTCAAACTTGGGTGTGTATCAATCTTTTGGGAATTGTGTTAAAATGGGAGTTCTAACTCAACAGGTGCATGTGGGTTTCTGAGATCCTAACAAGCTCCCAGATGATGCCCATGCTGTGAGTGCAAGGGCCATGTGCCTAGCTGCAAGGTCCTGCAGCAAACCACATACGATTGCCAAGCTCACTTCCCACTCTCCAAGGAAGATAACATAACGCCCTTATGCTTGGAAGAAGTGCATGTGGTCATTCGATTAAAGCACCAGTGTCTAGTGTGCAGTAGATCCTTGATAAATGTCTTTGGTAAAACAGGTATCTTATAAACATCTTTCTACCATCTTTTATATGGTTTTTCTTGGGGCACGTTTGCTTAAATCTAAGTCTTCCTTTTGAGGGGTAGTTTTGACAATTGTTAGCAAATTCTATAAAATATTCCAAGAAATTGTGATTAGGGTATTGCAAATTCTCTGTGTGCATTAAAGGGTTAATTAACAATTCAGAGCTTCACGCATTACTAAGGCCCTCACCTTGGGCTATTAATAAAATGACCTTGAGGCAACCAGCTGTCACACAGACAAAATGCCTTATAAGGCCTGAAATAATGACACCACATTGTATCACAGCCAAATCTGCATTTCAAAACCAGTAAAACACAGCTGTCTGTCAGCCTGTCTGAAATCATTCAGCTCCAACCTAAATGTGTTTTTACGCTTTTCACCACAAATTTTAACAGTGACAAATGGAGCGATGGCTTCTTTAACCAAATGAAACTCTCACCACCTCTGAGACAGTCCCCCCTCCTCTTCAATGTTTCCTGAAACAAGATGTACAACGTCTGTGTCACATAGGATGTCACGGCTCATTAGTCCTCTAACTTGGCACTCTGAGCAGCCTGGTACCCACACGGGAGGAGAACGGCTCTCGAAGGTGGTGAATCCCAACTCTTTGAAAGTGTGTTTCATTGTTTAACTCTACTTAAGATATTTTCAGCTTTTCCATTTCAAGGTAAATCTTTAACTACTATATTAATAACCATGAAGGTATGCCTCCCCTGAGAAATGAACAAATACATGTTTTGTCATGAGTCTGAATTCATCGGCTCCTCTTTAATATTAATGCCTCTAAATTTGTTTATTGAGTGTCACGTTAACGTACCTTTTTTTAAAACTAAAGAAAGACTATTAATAATATAATTCATGAATGAAATGTTTAACATTTTACACTATCTCCTAGCTGTTCCCAATCTAATATATTAATATAGATGCATCATTATGCCAAAGGAAATGCCTCACCATGTTAGAAAATGTTATGGACCCAAAGGAGCAATGTCTAGTTAATTACAAAAGAATAATCTCCATCTGGTAGATTCTGTCTTCCCTGGCTTATTCTCTGATAGGTCTCTAGATGATCTCTGAAACAGTCTCCTTAAGCACGCAAAGGTTTCAGAGGTTATTAGCAAAAATTGTGTTGCATAACTGAAGGGATTTTGTTAAGCGTGATGGAAGCAGCAATGTCATTATTAGTTGATTAGTGTGAACAATCTTTGACAACATATAGCACCAACTATGACTCCGACTGGTGGCAGCTCATTATTCTGATTGCTATTTGATTTGCAGTATTACCAGCCACAAAGTGAGGGACATGGACCAGGGAAGAAAAGTAATGATCAGAGGAAATTTTTATGAGCATAGGCCAATGGGAGACAGGAAGGTTTCATTGTTTAGGCAAATGCATCTGCATTAAGCAGTGGAGATTTGGGGGCTGGAGTTAGAGGTTAGAATTTTAGTACAATAATGCATAAAACTTACTATCATTCACCCTACCTTTAGGATATGTATCACAGGGTCAGATATATTTTGTCAAATTAAATATAAAGTAGAAAAGGCATTGTTGGTAGATTTCTAGTACTTGATAAGGGACAATTTTCATAGCAAAACAAGGCAAGAACACAAGAGAAAGGGAATGCTGTGAGGAGGAAGAACTGCTAGGAGAAGTTTGCAAATTAAATACTAGATGAATCTCTGAAAGAGAAAATATATTTTCTAGGTGGACGAAAGCAACACTTTTGGAAGAATTTAAACAGAGATATCTTATGCTAAGCTTATAAAGCAAATGTTTCCAGATGCATTACGATGCCTATATCACCAATAATAAGAGGGGTTTTGTTTTGCTTTCTTTTGAGACTTTTGTTTTGCTCCCAATAATAACACATGATGATTATAACTTTTTTTAAATTACAGATATAAAAAAAGCAAACATATCTGGAGCCTGTCAAAGAAAAATTACACTACACAGGGTTAAACAGACAAGGAAGACTTTATTCAAGACTGTTACAGTAGGGGCAAGGCTACTGCTGTAGTAGAGATTGAACTCAACTTCACTGAAATGGGAGAGGAAGCTTTTAAGCACTGGGGGAGCTGGTGGCAAGGTGCAAGAGGACATGAAGTGGCCGGGCGCGGTGGCTCACGCTTGTAATCCTAGCTCTCTGGAGGCCAAGGCTGGCGGATTGTTTGAGGTCAGGAGTTAGAAACCAGCCTGAGCAAGAGCAAGACCCCGTCTCTACTAAAATTAGAAAGAAATTAATTGGACAACTAAAAATATACAGAAAAAAATAGCTGAGCATGGTGACGCATGCCTGTAGTCCCAGCTACTCAGGAGGCTGAGGCAGGAGGATTGCTTGAGCCCAGGAGTTGGAGGTTGCTGTGAGCTAGGCTGATGCCACGACACTCTAGCCCAGGCAACACAGTGAGACTCTGTCTCCAAAAAAAAAAAAAAAAAAAAAAGAGGACATGAAGTGGGGAGGTGGAGGATGTGACTGGGCCATCTGCGTTGGCTCATTGTCCTTTCAGAAGTTAGGCTCCTGCCTTCCCACAGAGCCTGGGAGACAGGGTCCTCATCTTTCTTGATTACCTTTTATAGGGATGACTCCCAGTTCCTTGAGAAAGACATTTCTCAGTTATAAAACTGGCCGGAGGCCGGGAGGAGATTTATATCTCAATAGGTCAGAGAAAAAATTATCATTGCAAGTTTTCTAAAGTAAATATTCCTGGCAAAGGGAGATGAGATCTCTAGTCAGGAAAATACCTCTCTAAGGTGTAATCCAGCTGAGGGGGATATTAAGGCCATCCTGGTCAAGTCCCACTATTGGACACATCTAGACACACCTATCCCTTAAACTTTTGAGAATACTCATCCAAACCTGAAACTTCTTTTGTACATAAATACACATTGGATATGCAGAGTAAATAAATCCAAAAGTATGCATTTTTTTAAATAAATGTGATTATATACAGATTGGCATTTTTGAATCTATTCATTTTATTTGACAATATATTATGGAAATGCTTTTATTGTAAATATACATACACAGCATTCTTTTTAATTACTTTATTGTATTCAATCCCATGATGTAACCTATGAAGTCTTAATCCATTTAGCTTAATCTCTTTACCTTGTCTGAATACCCAGAGCATATTGCATGTGCCATTTTACAGTATTTTCTCCCCACTACTATGTGTTATTGTCTATTTATTATGTCTTTTCTTTTCTATTTGGCTGAACATTCCTACAAAGTGGGAACTTTGTCTTTATTTCTCATTGGTCTCCATGTTTGGTCCAAAACCATAGGAGTGCTTTGATAAAAATAGATATTATTAATATTTGTGTTGAATGCCTGACTTCCAAGAAAGAACAAAGAATACCAATCAAACTAATTATAATATCGCTTTAAGCTATTGAGTTTCTGAAAGTAGAGTAGGTTCTGGAGAGATTCAAAGTAAAATTTTCTTCTTTTTTTTCTTCCTTCCATTTTCTCTCCTTTTCCCAAGCGAACTCAGTTATTGAGTCTCTAAGAAAACATAGAGACACCTTTTGGAGCAGTTGGGAGATAGAAGAGCCACAGTGGGTCAACACAGAAAAAAATGGATCTGCAATTTTATTTGCAGTGATGAAACCCTGTGTCTCTCCCATCCTTCCCCAGGTCTCCTACTGAAATTAAACTTTACATGACTTTGATGCTGTCCTTTTAGAAAGAAAATTTGCATCATTTACCTTTGACTTCAGAATTTTGCAAAAAAGAAAAAAATCTCTACCAGAAAAAAATGACCATATCTCATTGCAAATGCATTGTTCTTAGCTAATTATTTTGTGGATTTTAAATTTTATTTTTTTTCTTAGTTATTCTTGATTTTAATGTTGACAGTAAATTATTCAAAATTTAATCTTTGGACAGGATAATTATCTAATTCATGAGTTGTGCATCTATTTACATGTCTATTTTCAAAGCTAGATTTGAAAGACATATTTGAGGTTCTAAGTTAATTTGCCGTGGAGCTAAGACCATGTTGACTCACCTGCTAAGACTGATCTTGGCTGTCAGGTGCACTCTATAATTGCAGAAGGTTTGTGAAATGCACACATATGAATACTAGTAATAGGCTTAAGGGAGAAGGTTTTTCAAGTTTTTTCAACAATAGTTGAAATGAAAGAACTTCAGGGAAAAAAGATTTTTTTTTTCAAATAGTTCAAGATCAATATTGCCTTTCTTTCACAACTCTCTATTTTCATCCTATTGTTTGTTTTCTTACAGGCTGTAGACACCATGGACTTATTGTAGGACACTTACAAGATATTTTCATGTGGAATTGGAGAAGATTGGAAAAAAAGCAAAACAAAACACAGCTGGGTCTCCCTCTCTCTTGTGCTGTTATTAATATTAATGCTATGAAAAATATTAGTGAACATCAGAAATAAAACAGGCATCATTTCCAGTATTTGCAGAAAGCTTATTGTATAGAGAAGTTTCATTAGTTTGCCTTTTTAAAAGATTGAGGCATATTCAATTGAGCATTCAGGTTAGAAATAGCTCTTTAGTTTGGTCCTCCAGGATGTTAGGGTCACATCAATGGAATCCAGCCAGGCCTCTTTTCTGACCAGCCACTTTGGTTTGTCAGTATGAACTCCTTTCAGCAGTAATAATGTGAAACCCTCCATTCTGTATAGGAAAGTTATTGTTGTGCTCTTTGGGGGGTAAAGCCTTCCTGACTTCTATTTTTTCATGAATCTTTGTTATTCCCCGAGAGTCACATTCACCATCACCTTATCAAACTTTATTGATGAAATAGAGCATGGAAATTGAAAAAAAAAAAAAGATCTGAAAAATCAACAGCCAAGTAAATCAACAAAACTATACTTGGTTTAGGCACATTGTACCATTTACCAACTGCAATCAATACACTATTAGAAGTGCAGGAGGAGAAGCAGGAAAAAACACACAGTCCATTCATAGTGGGGAATTCAGACAAGTGTGGTGGTGAAGATGGTCCATTTTCCAAATAACGAAAGGCGGTTTGGAGAAGGCAAGCTGAGATAGGAAATTACACAGTAGAGCAACCCCCAGTTTTGCTGGAAGACCAAGAAGCTAAAACACAGAAGTCTGTGTAAGAACTATTTGTTCCCTAAACATGTTTTAACTTCTCAAAAATATAAAATTAATTAGAATCCCCAAGATAGAATATTTCAGCAAATACAGAGATTTGTATAGATGTAAGAAAGATTTTATTTCTTGAGTGAGTTTTTCCCAGTACAACATAAGCATTAGCATCTTTACTGATGTTCAGTTTTTCCATGTCCTTCTCGGGATGATAGATGTGATTTCTGGATCTGCCCATTCTAGGTTGTTAAGCAATGCATTTAGCCTCTCCCTGAGCACTGGTTTCACAATGATGAAACTGGGCTAATAATAGCACGTACTTCATTTGTTCATAAGATGGAAATGCATATAAGAAACTTAGGCTAGGGCCCAGCATAAAAAAAAAAACAACAGCTCTATAAATGTGAGCAATAATAATAATTATTAGCATTGTTATCACTATTACTAGCAGTAATGATTTTTATCAGAGCATTACTATACTAAACCATTTGTGATGACATCCTTAAGTGGAGATTTCAAAAGATCTGTAGAAAATCAAATACCAAGTTGATCATTGCCAGACATAGTATATAGTGGACTCTGGACCTTAATGTGGGCAGGAATTAAGTAAAATGGGGAAAGTTGATTCTCTGGAAAGTATTTATTAGTTTGTTGAGAGGGACAGAAAGACGCTTTCTAAAGACAATTGGAATAAAACTTCCTAAAAATAGCTTCCAACAGGTTTCTTAAACTGAAAAATAAAATTATAGAGTGACATGGCAATGAGGTAAAATATATTTATAAATAAAAAGCAGGATGAGAGATTATATGGAATCTAGAAAATGTCTAAAAGTTGTCACATCTTAGTGTACATCTAGTACACTAAGGAGGGAGGGAGGAGAGAGCGACATGGTGTAGGTGGTATATTTTCTAGTCAGAACCTTCTTGCTGATGCATATTTTCAATAGTCAGAGTCCTCTAATTTTAAATAAGTTTCACATAGTTAGTGAGCAGTTTTCCCTAGCACATCAGCCTGAGTCAGGTGGCCTTTTTGTGTGTGCCCCTGGTACCCTGTTTATTCCTATATTTCTATAAATATTCATAGCACTGTAAGATTTTTTTTTAACCTGCTAGTATTTACTAAACAGTGCTTAAAAAACATTTCTCTGAATTTAAATGATTCAGGACTTTCACTCAAATGAAAATTTACATTCATTGGGTCCAGATTCTGCATTTCAACAGGCTCCGCCCAGGTGATGCAGATGCTGCAAGGCTGGAGACCACACTTTGAGCGGCAAGGCCTGAATCCAAGGCCAGATTCGCTAGGGTAAGAACGAAGGTGGTCTTGATCACCTTGTGGCACTGTGGTCTAGTAAGATGGCCGGCACAGAGTAGATGTTCGAGAGGTATAAACTGTGCCAGTATAAGAACAAATAACTACATGATTCATGCTCTATACAGGATTAGCTGTTGAAAAGAAGTTGAGGATCAATATTAATTTTTTGAAGTATTTAGAGTTAGTATCCTGATCATGGCTGTATGAGAAGAATCTGTTCGACTTTGTTTGTGATGTAGCCGAAACCATTTTTTGGTTCTACCAATGGGACAATGGCTGCTGCTTGCATGTCTGCAGCAATATAATACAATATAAACTGCTTTACTGGACTCAAGTGGCCATAATTTCTTCTTAACCACACATAAGTGATGTAGGTAACCTAATTAAGGGATGAAAGGTGGACAGATGGTCCACATACATGCGTGTATCAGAAAGTTTGTTAATTCTGATTCTCTTAAGAGAAGCACAAACATGTATTTGTTGAGAATGTTATTAAAAATCTCAAATGTCAATGTTATTATCATCTGTACACATTAAAGTTCACTGTATCCAAGAAAAATGATATATTGAATAATGACATAAATAAAAAATAGCTTTTTAAAAATGAATTATTATGCCTTGTGTAAGCTCCAAAATTCGTACTACAAGAGGCCACCACTATGCCTGCACTCTCACTTGCCTTCTTATATCTAGAATCACTTCATTTCTAGTCTCAGCACCACTTTAGAATCACTTCCCTAATTATCTATTCTTCCAAACTTTTTAATCCTCTATTTTGGGTCCCCAGGCTACTGAACTCTGCCAGAGAATTACACACTGTTCAAAGAACATTTGCTAGCTGTATACACATGACTTCACAGAGATCTTTCCATTAATTCAGTGTTGGTACCAAGTAAATGGTCCAACATTGTGAGAAGCAAATTTTGTCTTCTTGGCTCAAGTCCCAGCCTCATCATGTCCACAAATTTGCTTCCTAATTTAAAGAGGTCAATTTATTTTCTCTCCTGTACTTTTAAAACCTCTCCCTATTTCCCCTTCTATATTTTTTCATTTGTTTTTTAAGGTAAAACTATCTATTTTCTCACCCAGACTAAATCCTCCATTTGCATCTTTGGCCTCCTGTTCTTCCATCAATTATGGGACTGTGGCTTATCAATTATCTACTAGCATTTTTCTGTGAAATTACTACACTCTGTAGACCATATAGAAGCACGTATAAACATTCGAGCATATTCAATATCCTAACAAATAACATAGATCATCTTGGGATACCATATCATCTCATATATTTTAATACAGTTTGCCTACTTAAGCTTCTTAAATAGTCTTCTCATCCTCTCCCCATGCTTTAATTTTAGTCATGCCTTACTCCCAAATTCTCCTCATATCCTCATTTGTCTCTGGTGTGCTGTCCATGAGGATGTGCCTTGCAGACCTTGAACTACATGGAACATAGCTAATCAAGGGCCCCAGCTGCTGGGCTCTGAAACCCATGCTACAGTTGCTTGAAGACCAAGTTTCCTACAAGATGCTATTAGGCAATGACTGAGTGCAACAGAGACGCTAAGACAGGCTCATTCCTGGGGGCCAGAGGATTCCTCTGATGGCCAATTTTGGCTAAAAGACATGTCGAGGGCTTTGCTGAACCTCCACTAGACTGCATAGGAGTCTGAAAATTTCCACTCTCCTCGCCACCCCCACCCCCACCCCGCTTTCCTTAGGTAAGACTTGCATCACTGCCTCAAGACTCTTCCAGCTTTCTCCTGCTCCCTCCTCATTACCTCTCACGAACATTTCCTCTGACATGAATGTTTAATCCTGTCTTGGTGTCCACTTCTTGGAGGACCTGGACTAAACCCCCTGATAATCCTGATCTTTACTGTTTATTGTTTCAAAGAAGATTATCTCTCTAAGATCACCAATAACTCCTCAGAAGCCAAACTGCTTCCAAACCGCTTCCAAACTGACCCCTCATGCTTTCAAACAGAAGTGGGGATGCTTTTCATGTTGAAAGACCACATTAATTTAACCATAATCAAATAAGGCCACATTCAAGAAACTTCAATTAGATATACCAAAAAATGTACATCATTTCGTAAAAATGTAATTAGTATGTACTTAATAATTTCAAAAAATGAAAACTGTTAATTTTAAAGTTAACTCACCTTTTAATGACTTTGTTATTTCTGCTTTTTGTTGGAAAGCATTGGAATATTTGGTTGCAGAATGGAGGTCCATAGTTTCAGTTAATCAGTCATTTGAGACCTTAAGGGCATCTTGATTTGGATTAGATAGGAGAATGTAGATTTGCAGTAATAAGTGTTTGAAAAGCAAGATAGCATTTTTCAGGCATGTTGCTCAAGGTGCGGATATTCTACTGCATTTTTTCATATTTCAGTTGAATCTTTTTTTTTTTTTAATTCAGCATAATATGGGGGTATAGATGTTTAGGTTACGTGTGTTGCCCTTGCCCTCCCTCCCCTCCTCAGTCCAGGTTTCAAATATGTCCATCCTATTGCATGGTGTGCATTGCACTCTTTGTGTACACATATATTCGTTCTCTCCTTCCTCCTCCCCCCTTATCCCTGCCCAATATCTAATAGATGTAATTCTTATATATGCACTTATGTGTTGGTCTGTTAATACCAATTTGATGGTGAGTACATGTGGTGCTTATTTTTCCATTTTTGGGATACCTCACTTAGTAGAATGTGTTCCAGCCCTTTCCAGGAGTAAATAAGAGGTGCTATGTCACCATTGTTTCTTAAAGCTGAATAGTATTCCATGGTATACATATACCACAGTTTATTAATCCACTCATGTATTGATGGACACTTGGGTTGTTTCCACATCTTTGCAATTGTGAATTGTGCTGCTATGAACATTCGAGT